>VXAC01008719.1:731671-894716 GCA_013399225.1 Rhipidura dahli | reverse complement strand
AAAAAAAAAAAGTTTTTTTTCCCTTATTTGTGTTGTTAAGGAACAAAGGTACTTAAAGGATGAAACTGTTTTGGTACACACTGAAAATCCAAACAACAGCCACATTTTAATAGCCTTATATATTTGTGCATTTAGATTTATAGAAACTAGAAAAACATCCATACTTAGGCAGAACTTCAGAGAAATTATAAAATGAATATTTTCTACCTTGGAGAAGATTGCATCCCCCACACCAGTTCTGTGTTTCAACTCTTGGCATCTAGGGCTTCCTAGCCAAACAATTTGAAGAAACTGTTCATGTGCACAGATTTATGCTTCCTTCCTTCATCACATTTTACTGATATTTTCAAGAAAGACTAATCCCAGGGAAAACAGCTTAAAAGTAACTGAAAATATGTAACAGAAATTCTCATTTTACAGTGTCATGTCATAATAAATATACACATTTGTCCTGAAAAAGGTCAGTGTAGAAGATAACAAAGTTCTTCTTTGTGATCTGGCATAGCTCTTTTTATGTGCTTACAACGCTTTCATGTTTAAATGTACAAAGCCTGGAAGATGAAAAGAACTAAGGAACTTTCTCATGAGCAAGATTTTCCTGACATTTGTGACAGGCTGTAAGCTGGTAACAAACAGATCTGTACTACTTTTGCCATTCCTGTAATCAGCACAAGGAACAGCATCTTACATATTTGGTGACAAATAACTCCCCTGGTCTCTTCCTCTCAAATCTACTCAGCTGTTGCCTTGTAAAGCATTATAAACCTGTATTTGTTTGTGAGGATGTCTGTTTCTAAGCTATGCAAATTCTGTTCTAATGACCGGTGTTGCCAGCAATTGATTTACTTTAATTCTTCCCCAACAGCTTTAGTGGAGTTGCTCTACTTTTTTCTAATAAATAACAAATGAAACAGTTTTGTTAACTCCAAAAAATCTCTACTTATTACTGTGCCCATACTGTGGAAAAGATCTAGCTGAAAAGTTGGATAACTTTGCTCTCACTGAGCTCCATGCTGCCAGGTTGGGTTGCCACAAGCACATGCTCAAGCTGTTTCAAGACAAACTCACACACCTTTATTCTATGCTGAACCCTGGAGTCCAGCTGCAATGTTTAGTCATGAGTAATGTGAAGTCATCCAGGCCCTTTAAAGCTCAGAAAGTCCCACTCCCTAGTTTCTCAACCAATATTAATTATACATCTGCTATTTTCAAATACATCTTGTGCACTGACAGGCATGATTTCACTAAGCGTGCAAAGGAAAACAGCATAAGACATATTTAAAAGGTACACTCTCAGCAGTCAATGCAACTGAAAAGACAGTGACCTTGATGCTTACTTGGAATTTTCATCAGCCCCTACAGGACTAATTTAAAATTTCTTTGTCGTTCCAAGAGTATTCAGCATGGGACCTGGTCCTAACACCTTGATAAACTATTAAAACAATCTTCCAGACTTTTTATTAGTCCAGATAATCTTAAAACATTACAAATTACTCACAAACCATACATTTAAAATTTGTTCTTTTAGGCTTTCCAAGATACTCATAAATCCTGGAAAAAATTAAGATTGGGGGAGAGCTTAAAATGAAAATTATTTTAAAAAGTTAAAATTATGAAAACAATCTGTTTCAAAATTAGAAATATATAGCTACATTTTGCTTTCATAGGTTATCTGGGAGAGGACATATGGAGCAAAATATTTTTTAAAAAGTACTTGTTTTTGACAAAATACCCCATAATCAATTTATGTCAATGTTGATCCAGTGCAAACCATATTGTTATATGATGTCAACAGAGTGGCGGCATTTGCAAACCAAGAGCAAAAATTGTAGCTCATTTAGACAACTCAGGGGAAGCATATTGGTTTGCTGCACATGTGCAATCTGAGCACAGAAGAGTACACCCAGGGAAAACAATTTGTTATACCATGAATTTGGCAGTAGTGCTTGGAAAAATGAACAGGACCATAAAACTTCTCCAGCTTTCTGGAGAAAGTATTTGAAAATATCCTCAGCTCTTCAATACTTCTCTTTTCATAACTATACACAACAGGATTCTCAGTTTCCTCCAAAAAAGAATCATGAGCACTTGATGGTGGGTGATTGAGTTATGTATTTTTCTGGATAATTTTAGTCTCCTTAAGAATGTACCCAAATATTATTGTACCAGCTATTACAAATTTAGTATTGCATTTCTACAAGAATTACTCTTTTACTGAAAGGGTGTTTCGTTGATTGTTTGCTCTTACATGCACACTTGCAAAAAAAAAATTGAATGGTGGGATAAAATAAGGGCTGCTCTGTAATAACTTATAAATATTTGATATAAACCTGGTTATTGGGATCTTTAATTCATAATTTTACCAGGCTAAATCAACACTGCTGAAGGCAAAAAAGCAGAGAAATTGAACTGTGGTTCACTCTAGAAAACACTTGGGATGTTGTTATAAGCCATGACACTGACCATTTGTAGATGAACTTACCAATTAGTTTCAGGCAGACAGTCTGGCTACAAAACTGCAAAATAAAAGAGGAAAGAGTGAATAAAAACCATGTCCCAGTGTAGTGAGGTCAGGCAGGCAGTAGAAAGTTGTGAGCCAAAGACCCTAGAGAGAAGATATAAGTGAGAGAGCAGCGTCAAGGGATGCTGAGCCCCTGCAGTGGTGAGCTGACAGCAAAGGGGCCACTTCACCCCTCCTGCTCCTGCTCCCACCTCCTGAGCACCAATTGCCTCCCTCGTCCCAGCATTGATGCTCCTCTGGCCCCACAGAACAGTCATCCAGAAAACTAAATCAACAGAAAACAAATCTCTGCTGTTATGCTCTCAGCTGAAGTTGCTCACTTGAGGCTCTAGTGAGTGCCTGAGCTCATAACTGAATTGTCAACAGTTGGAAAGGGAGGGAAACTTCTCCTCTTCAACCACAGTTGAGACTTTATCAAAACTTTAGAAACTCTAATAAAAAGAACACACTTTTGGATATACTTAACTCTTGAAAACAAAGCTAAAAATTGTGTTTCCAACAACAAATTCTGCTGGGATAACAGAAGTGAAGAAGGACATTTTCAGTACTGTCAGAGACTTCTAAAGATGTATTATGGTTATTCACCACTCTGGGTCAGACAAATCAGAATTGACACTGATCACTATATCTTAAAGATTACTTTGAGGCTGAGGAAAAAAAGAAGAATTTATTCTCATGAAAAGTAAAGTTACAAGACTTGAGGCTCAAGGAAGGTAACTTAGAAAGAATAAATGTGGCAAACTGAGCAACGTTGATAAGAGTTTGCATTTAAAAGACTTTCCTACTGAAGTTCACATACTAATTTTATAAATAGATAATTTTAACAAAGAGTCTTCATTAAGCTAATTGCTATTGAATATCTTATATCTGAATGCTGAACATCTGCTTCTGTGAGAGAAAATATCTTATATCCATGCCAGTCTACTCTGGGAGATATCAGAGCTGTAAAATTAACAGAGTTGAAACTTTTTGAAAGCAGAAGACTCCTAGAGCAAGTTTGCAGGTCTACCTGTGAACAAAGGGTAATAACAGGAGGTATAGTGGATATCCTTCCAAAGCTTGTGTAAAACTGACATATATCAATGTATTTTTGGAACAGAGATGAACAAAAAAAAATGTTTATGGAAAAGTCTGGACCTGATGGAAATTGAGGAGACAAGAAATTAGCTTTGAGGTGATATCTAAATTTGCTGGTGTGGAGCAAAGTCCCTTTTGGTTCCTAGCTCTACCATAACACTGATGTACTGAGCACCACAAAGTGTAGCTGGTCTGTAACCCAGTCCTGCATAGGAGACAGCACTCAAAAGTCAGTGCCTACCAAGACCCTGTACACGTGTGAAATCAAAATACATCCATGGTGCAGCACTGAACTCTCACTCACTGAATAAGGTTTTCTAAAATAGTTGTGATTCATTCTCCAAAAGAGAGCAAATCAGGACTGGAGTCTGGGACAAAAGTCCAAAGAATTCCATTCTGATAGACAAAGAATCGGTGGCTAGACTTTTCCAGGAAGGAATATCTCTCTGTCCATCCCAGTGCTTGTAAGCAGCAGACATTTCTCTCTTAATTTATCATGGAGATTTCAGATGTCATTCCCCTGACATCTGAAAGGATAGATTTCTTGAGAAAAAAACTTTTAGGGAAAGATCACGCTGAATACAGCTGCCAGAGAAGCTGTCTGAGGGTTCTACTATTCAGATATATCTGATATGTTTAGAACACACTTCTTAACGGATTTGAGGATTGGGAAAAATTATTTTAAAAGAACTAGTCCTAAAGTACTATGATAGCAAATATATATGTAGCAGATTTATCAATAGAAGAATTAATGAAACATAATTTCAGATGGGTTGGAATTTTTTTATAATTCATAGATTTTTCCTTGACAATAAGATATCATAATCAACTTTTTGTGGGAAAATTCATGATATCTTTTATCTGTATGGATTCTCTGACATCTTATAGGGAATAAAAGAACATCCAGTCTTTCCCTCTCTGGCTTGCAATAGTGGAACCCCTGTCTTTTAGAAACTTGTCTGTTTTCATGAAGCACAATATTTCTAAGACCTCTGCTTTTTTCTTGTGTTTCAATGAAAACCTTTTTGTTGGGCAAAAGATGAGCATATAGTTGCTCACATGCAACCTGGGAACATCTTCATGTCCTCAGTAAATCAGGCTAAACACAATGTGCTTCAAAGATGCATTTCAGAGCAATAACAAGAGTTGCCTAAAAATAATCTAATGTCAGAGAATATTCTTTCTAGACCTAAAATAAGTAAAGTAAAGGCAGAAATAATGGACACTGAACAGGGAAGTTTTGTCTAATTTAAAGTTATAAATATTGGCTAGTAGTTGTACTGAGGGCGTGCCAGTACAGATTTGTTCCAAACTCACTGCCACTGCCAAAAATGTATCTGGTGTTCTTTCCACTTGGGAACTTGTGCTTTTTTATATACATATTTTATCTGTAATCTGAATTAACACCTAAGACAATGTTTGTAGAAGCAGACACATTTGATAACATGATGAAGCACAGCAAAAAATAGAACTAAATGCTTTATGTTCCAAAGGAGTTTAATAATGCTATAAGATCTCAGATAAAACACAAAAACTCACATAATAATGCTTCTCCATGAAGAGCAAAGATGACAGGCAGGGAGGAGAATGTAAGCCACATAATGGGGACAGTTTTAGTCCTGTCCAGTAAATCCAAGCTTGGCAATGATTGCTAAAGTTATGATCCAAGATAAGACCCCAAGGAAAGTGATTAAAGCTGTTAGCAGAGTGTGGCCAGTACAGCAAATGTTACCAATTCAGAGCAGAGATTTTGCTGCTGAAGGGATTTTTCTTTCAAGAACAAGATTAGTTATCCCAGATGTGTTAGGAAAAGCATTTTAAAGAGATTGCATGAAGGCCACTAGAAAATACAAAATCAAAGAGAAAAATAAGATCTCCTTCACACTAATCTAGAATGAACAGTGATACAGAGGAATTTATAAAAACTTTCTTCCAGCCAGACACACCAAGAAAAACAAGCCCATATGAATAGCACAGGAAAGCTGTTACTGTGAAGTAAGCTAAACATGGAGTTGTTTATTTTGACTAGGTATAGGCAATCAGTTCTATACTATTTTTCTAAATCTTGAAATAGCTTCCCTAGATGACCTTTAAATTTAGAATATGATGGTACATTTGTAGTCTACTTTGGGTCTTTGATTTGCTTGGTTTTGGGGATTCATTGTGGGGCTTTAGGTTTTTTAGTTTGTTTAGGGTTTGTTTGGGTTTTGGGGTATTTTTACATTAGGAGATTTCATGCTACAGTTACTTCCTTAAAGGCACAAGATGAGAAACATGAACTCTGATGGGTCTTTTTTACTCAAAACTTTAATAAATATGAAACCCAGAATTTAACAATCCAGCAAATTACTAACTTTTGAATTACAGAACCATCGCGGTTGGGCTTAATCTGGGTTGAAAGAGACCTCAGAACATCCCCAGATCAAAGCAGGATCAGCTATGAAGTTAGACTGGGTCACTCATGCCCTGAAAAGAATAATATTCACATCTCAAAGAAGATCTGGAAATTCAGGTGTCCGCTGGAGCAACTGACCAAACATATCTGATCAGTGTGAAGACTGGTTGACTGTTTATATTTTGTGACAAAAGAGGACATTAAAAACTACAGTTTTAAGTATCTTACAGCATATGAATAAAAGCTCACACTCCCTAACTGAAAGTCTGAATACAATATTAATTTCTTTTCTTTTAATGACTGTTAAAAGTATGAGCATGAGATTAGAAAGTACAGTTTTTAGAAGACAGTAGTTCCACACAAGAACTATGATTGTTATAAGACAGCAGGCTTTGCATCCATAAAAATAAGTACATTTGGTTTATGTAATAAACCCATACCTACTCATAATAATAAAACTGTATCGAGCTATGTCTTTACCAAAAAAAGCAAACATTAAAAAATACAATTATTAGTTTTCCCTTGTCATTTGTATTTGTTCCATGTCCTCACAGTGTAAGGATTTGGGAAACAGTGATAATAAGTTAGTAGAGAATAATTATAGAGGCAGTAGCGTCTAACAGATAACATTGCAGTAGCTTTTTCTTATAATAACACCTCAGTCCTGAGGTCAGAAAGTGTTAGTAGTGGATTTGTAGAAGGATAGTAACAGAAAAATTTGATATTGCACTCCTTATATTAAGAAAAATAATTTGGTCAAGTCCATATTGCAGAAAGCAACAAACTATCAAGTTTCCCAGTTTGGAACTAAATTTATTGACTTTTCATCTGATTAATACATCTAGGGTACTCACCTGGCTAACCTGCTTCCAGAACCGAAGTTACCATTTCTTCATGTTAACATACTGTGTGACATTGGCTCACCAGCTCCCTCACAGCTAATTAGCTAAATGCTAATGTGTGCATAATGTTCATTGCAGTGTTTAAATGTGATCTCAATAAACCTGAGAGAAAAGTCACAAGTGAAGGAGAAAAATTTATCCTTGCGGAGCATTACAATACAGATGTGAAAGGTAATTAAAAGTTTTTATCAAGCATTTAGTTTCAAGATGCTAAACCCAATGATTTTGTCTAGTTATCAGAATCAAAATATGTGCACTTCAGAGCCAAGTATGACCATTCTGAAGGACTATAACTTATCTGTATGTCCTTATACGACCTTTGCCATTATGGCAGAGGAATGCCTCTAGAATAACTAGTTAGTTAGTTAATCAAATATTTCTTAAAAAAATATGTAGCAGAACAGCTAAATTGCAGTCATCACATTTACATGGACAAAGTTCAAATAGTCATCTACATAGCTAAAGTTTATTGTCCCTTGTGAAAATAATTAATTTTAATAAACAAATATTCTGTTTGCCTGAGGTATCGGGAATTTTGCTGGCTTTCTACCTTGTTTCCAGTTCCACGGGAATCCAACATCTCTGGTTGGCACAAGGTAGTAAAATTTTCAATTAATTTGCTTTCCTGGATTAATCTTCTTTTACTTCTTCTAGCAAAAAACATAAAAATGGGTTTCAAGCCACATATGCTAATTCAGATTTCTTGACATTTTTCATCAGCTGAGGGCACTAATCCTGGTGTTTTACAGAAATTACATGAATTCCAGAAGCTTTAACTGAATATATTTCAAAACTGAAACACAGGGGAAGGGAGGGGGATGTCTTCAGGCTATTGAACTTTGCTACAGTGTTATCGCAAGTGTTTAAAGAACAATCAAAGAGATAAACTTCAATGGGTAATGGTAGGTTGAAGAAATTCCTATATGTCCCTCATGTACATCACTTGCCATTTTAAGGTGTGCTTCATTTCAGTTGAAAAACGCTTTGAGATCTTCAGATGAAAGGTGCTACAAAATGAAAAATTATGTTATTATTAGTTTGTGTATTCCAAGCTCCTCTAGGAGAGCTGCAAAATCCATAAACTGGAGTTTGCATTAGAATCTTTGATCATAGGTAAATTCTTTATCTTTGAATTAGTGGACTAAAGAAACAAATGAGAAATATAACCTTTTATGTGCATTTCAGTCTTGTTTACTCCTTAATGCATTGTGCATTACATAGTATGTTGTTCTTGATCATCCAAGTTATTCATAATTAATGATTAATATAATAAAATCAATCACATCTTCAGGTTTAAGATAGTAAAAAGATTTATATACTCAAGTAAGTTAAGGCACCATGTTATGTTCTAGTTCTAGGTGCTTGAAAATTGATACAGCCATATACAAAAGCTTGTGTTGTTTGAAGAGCACAGACTGGAATTACATGCATGACTTAGACTTCATGCCATACTTGCTCTTACCAAAGCATTAAGATATACCACATCTGCTCAGATCATGTCCCAGGAGTTTAATCTGTACTGCAGGACTACATCAAGACTGCTATTTCCATTTTTTTTTTTTATTGTTATAGTGCCCCTTAGGCTCATACTTTAGTTTCCCTCTCTGTAAGAGAAACTGAAGAGGTTAAGTGTTTTACTACTCTGGTTGCTCTCTACAGTATCCTCTGCAGAGTACATTTATTCTCCCTGTCGTGTAAATATTGTGTATAAGAGAAATGTGTGTAAAAAAGGAAGACATGAGGTTTTTAGAGATATGCTCAAGTTATAATAACAGTAAAATAACCACAGAACATAGACAAGACCCCTCATATGGGAAAATGGCTTTCAAATAAACTTTTATGTTGAGGATTTTGCTACTTTTCTTGGGTTTGTTTGGTTTGGTTCTTTTTGATTTTTTCAGAATGTCCTCTCAGTTGTAGCTTTAGCTGGTCTTACAATCAGATTTAAATTGTTCTTGCCATCTCACTTTAATATTTTTTGTTTAGCAATTTAAATGTCATTTCTCAGAAACAAATACCCAGGACTAAAGGAAGCTATTGCATAGCTGAATGGTGTTTAAAGGCACGGAGATAAACAAAGTCTATTGTAATTATGCCAGGGGCATAATTTTGACTGTTCTACTGTTCCTTCTGTAATTAGTCTTGAAAGCAAATACTGTTACATTCAGCCATGAAATGAAGTGGAAGAGCTGAGTTTATTAGAGATTAATAAAGTCTCCATGAACATTCCTAAAAAGCTACTGAACCCTTAAGTATAGATTATAGGTCAGAACACATTGCCAGTACTTTCTCAGAGGGCAAGAAATTGAGTACACTATATCTATTAACTAAAATGAGAGTGAATGGAGGGCTGTTGAATGTTAATGGAAGATTTTAACAAATTACAGCGCAGAAAAAAATGTGTAGTATTTTTATTACAACATTTAAATGTATTTTTAACAGTCTTATAACTGTGATGCTTTATGAAAAAATCCACAACTCTCATTACTGAAATTCATTGCAGCAATATGTGCATGTTTAAGTAGCATTGCTCATTTATAAAGACATTTAAATGTAATTTTCTGAAAAATTCTAAACTTTATTGCCAAACTATACTACCAAACTGTATGAACCCCCCACATTTGAAATGGTCTTTTTTTCATCCAAGGAACTTCTAAAAAGAAGTGTCATGTAGCAAAGATTTCACTTTTCCTTTCATAAACAGTACACAGAATACAGAAAGTGATAAAGCTATTGTGTAAGCTTTTCAGAATATACATTACTGCAAGCCCTCATCAGTGCATTGTAAAGAGCAATATCAAAGGAAAATGGATACCTAGGTGGGGAGAAGAGAATATACAACGTTTCCTTCTTCATGAATGCTAGAAGACACTCATTGGTACACCTGAAACTTCATCTTCATTAATTTAATTCATTATTTTGTTTCCCACAATAAATTTCTCCCTGTTGACACTGCTTATTTCCAGGCAACTGCTTGGAAGATTTTAAAAGACCACAAGGAAATTGACAAAAAAATATTGTTTTCAAAAAAAGCCGTCTTAAACCAAACCATTCTTACCTTGTATAAGACACAGTATAGGAGGTGGTGGAGTCACCATCCCTGGAGGTTTTTAAGAATTAATGAGTGCCAGGGTCTGGTTGACAAGTTGGTATTGGGTCATAGGTTGGATTTGAAGATCTCAAAGGTCTTTTCAAACCTGGTTGATTTTGTGATTCTGTGATTAAGTGATATATATGTTATAAATCTGACACAAGCCAAACCCCATGGACTTCCCATTCTCTTACAATGTCATCTAAATTAAATTCGTGTATCATTGATAATTAACTTGACTTACCAATTCTGAAACTCTTTATGTTGCAAAACAGAAGTCACAATTGCTCTGAACACAAAAAAAAACAAAAACAAAACTTACAAACAAATAAAAACCCAAAGAAATCATACTAATTAGAATAAATATGGAAAAATTACCAAAGTCTTAAAGCATCTCACACTCCCTTCTATATGCATAATTCTGTATTTAGCACATGCTTTAAAAAATGGTATGTCTTTATATCATCTGATATAATTTCTCACATATTGTATTTCTTAGGGAAACTTTAATTTATAGATTTATTCACAGTGGACCAATATTTCTTATTTGTGTATATCTATGTCCATTACTTCATTCATTACTATCGATCACTTTAGCATAACTAAGGCAATTTAGTCCACCTAATACACAGAGGACTAGATGTCAACATCTCTGGAGGAATACAAGTCATTACCCCTAGGTTTGGGGATTTTTTTCCTTTTTAAGTGCTTTTTGTCTTTGAAAAAGACTTTGAAGACTGGCAGGAATTTCGTGCGTGTTTTGGGCTTTCAAGGTTTTCTTAATTTTCTCCTTTGTAAACTGCTATTATAATTATATTTTATCAGGGTAGAACTATATGTGCAGGCATGAAGTTTTGGCAGAAGATTCCAATTAATTTAAAAAAAAAAAAAAAAAAAAAAAAAAAAAAAACTTGGAAAAACTTAAANAAAAAAAAAAAAAAGAACATAATCTGGAGATACTTAACATTTGTCTGAGTCATTCTGGAATAAATCCAAGCTTACTTCAGTGCACCAAAGTGGTACTAGATTATGGTATATGCAACAGCAAATTCAACAAGTGTGGGTTATGTATTGACCTCAAAGGTCAGAAGAATGGCATACTTGGATGGAAGTGACTCAACAGAAGTATTTAGACTGAGATGGCTGATCAGGTGATTCACAACAGAGTATACACCATTGTGTTTGAGTTCCACTTATCCAGTGATTATGCAAAATAGTTACTGAATATAACTGAAGACTGGTTGTTGTGAGAAATGCATTTGCATTATTTATTATGTATGTAAGAGCATTATTATGCATCTGTGAGCTTTAGAACTTGGTTCACGTAAAATATTGTGTGTTTTCTGATACTCATCCTTTCTTCTTTTGGTAAGATTACAAATAATTGGCCTGTAGATAATTAGCATATACAGAAGACCTTCTTTTCAAAATAAGGTGCATTTATTAACCAGGTAGTTTCAAATCCAAAATACAACATAACTGTAAAAATTAGTGTCTAGAGCTCATTGTAGTTGCCAAAATATATTTAAATTTATAGGTAAGGTCAGAAATATGTCCTTAAATATGTTGACTTGCATGAATATGAATTCAGAATTTTAGAAGACACATATAATTGAATGTTTGTCAAAGCCTAAAACAAAAGTATGTGTAACCATTGCATAACCTCCACTGAATAAGGTAAAACTTCAACAGATGTTGGCTCAGTTGTAATTCCCATTTAGCACTTCATAGACTGCTGGATTTTTCAGTGTCGTCTTACGTCTTTCTTATTTGAAACAGTGAAAAACATGAAGTAGGATATGCAATGCAGAAAAGTATACATCTTTCCTGCAGTATAGGATGAATTCCTGAAATAAAATAATAAAAAGTGTGACAGTTAAGCCCAGTCTATTTTATCCAGTTTTAAGCTATATATATGTGTGTGTGTATGAATGTGCATGTATATATATATATATAAATTATATATACATATAAATGGCAAATCATCAGAAGAACATTAAAATTCTCAGTCAAATAAATACACTAAGTAGTATTTTTTTCCAATGAGTAATCCATTTATGTCAGCAGAGTAACTCACTGGAGCTTGCACTGTATTTTTCTTTGAATAAAGATCAATGTACAGATGCGTTTCTACAGGAGCTAAACAGGGGATTAATCAAAATTTTGAGAGGTCTCAGGTGCCTGATCATTTTTGCTTTCCAAAGGTAAATCTCTTTTCATACCACTATGTTTTCTGAAAAGTCTTTTTGTATTTCTTTTGTCCAAAACGGAAACTTTCTAGCAAGAAACCATTGTCCTTGTCTTCAGTCAGAGATACAGGTAACAATCTAGTTTATTTCCTCACATGAAACTAATATATCACTGAATAAATTGCATAGCTTGTAAACTCACTGGATAAGGTAAACAAATGAGAATCTTTGAATACATATTACATTGAAGAATGAATTGTTTGAGACAAGGTATGTTAAAAAAAAAAGCAACACTAGAAAAAAATAAAAGATTGTTGAAAGGAGGAAACTAACCATTTTTGAAACTTAGATGGAACTATTTAAAAATATAAGAATGGAAAGTATATACTCTGTCTATACGAGGATAATATAAATTGAATTCTGAGAAAAAGAAAAGAGGTCAGACAGAAAGATACTGGAAATATGCAGAAAGTGAAATCTCTTATTGGATTAAGAAGAGAAAAAAAAAATATTTGTCCAAAATAGCTCTAACTTCAATTTGAAATTAGCAAAGCTTCTCCTAAAAACATTCCAACATGGAATGGAAAAATTGTTCATAAACCATTAATCTTTGTGAACAGATCAGTCCCAAAATGCTGCTGAGGTCAACTTCTCATGACCCTTCTGCCTTAGAAACACTGAATGAATAAACTAAATTTCCTAAAGACAACATGATCTTTTTTCAGAGAATGTTCTTGTATTTTCTGTTTCCTTTTTTCTGCTTTTTTTTTATGTCCTGCAGTGCCAATCCGTAATTATCTGTGGTTAGATTTCATCTTTTTACTTCTGGTGGTGCTCCTTGTAGTCATTTACTGTCATGCTGACAGACAGAATTCAAAAACTCTTGTATGCTGAACTAATCCTCAGGATTTCACATGGGAGAAATTCTCATTTCAGTCAAGGTAGTTTGCAATATGAAAAAAAAAAGGTAAAATAAAATGGGTCTATGCAAGGAATGATTTTATGATTAGTTAATTATGAAATATTTTTAAGTTAACTGAAACACAGAGAATATATGTGTAACTGTATACGTGTGTATTTATAAATGTAACATGTATTTTCATCCGCACAGCATAGATTCATAGACATGCTGTTACACTATTACATCTAGATTTTCCTGTCTTACAACAGAATACTTAATATTATAACATATTTAATTTTCATCTGTGGAAAGCACAGGTTTTTCTTTTACTGTTTATTTTTTTAAGTCAGTGTTTGTTCTAATTCTAGGAAGTTCCCTAGAATGTTATTTGCATTACACTCAAATGAGTAAAGAATTATATTTTCTTTAGTTATATAAATATATTGTTTGTTACCTATGTGTATAGCTATGAGCGTACATAAAATTTATAGTTTAATTCCTGGAGCCAATTTTTTTTTTTAATGAAAATGGATTTTTTCATTGCAAGGTTGAAAGACATTCTGAAACATAAGGAACTTCATATTTTAATAAAACTTTTATGCTTAAATAAAAAGTTTGAAAATAAGTATACAAATACAGACATATTTTTCCATTTCAAAGGAAACTGCCCATTTTTGTTCCAAGTACTTTTTCAGTTCTGATACTTCAGAATTCAAAACACATAATGAGTTTCTTTCATGTTAATTGGCTCTTCTATGTAAAACTAATTTTTTTGGGAAAATGAGAATTTTGTTCTGTTGCATTTATTTTATTGGAGTAGTATTTATTCAAATTTTGCTGTTTCTGCATGGGGAACAAAGAAACCATGTAATTTCCTACAAAATGTAAAAAACAAGTAAGGAAAAAAAACAACCCCTCAAAACAGTGAAAAACAATACTTCTTAAATTTGCCAGTCTAAAGTGACACTGGAAGAATGTAGAAATCGCAAAACAAACAAAAAAAAAAAGTTGAAGTTGTCTCTGGAGGTTACCTACATGTTGCAATGTTTAATAAGCACTGTTTGTACCTGAGCAGGTGTCCATCCATTTTTAAAAACAGATTGGCAGCAAGAAAGATGCAGTAAACAAAGCTCAAACTGACTTGTAAATGCAAGTTCATAAAAGCCTAATATAGTTCAACAACCCAAAACTTCAGTTTTGGCATTCACTTACAAAAATCTTGAGTCAAATGACTGTTTGAAGGTCTCATAAGGCATCTGTAGTAAGGATAGGGACCGTACTTTTGTATTCTGTGTTTATCTTCAATGCCTGCAGAATAAGACTGAATGTTTTACCACTAACTGAAGAGAATATTAATCTGAAAGGCAAAGTATTTACCAAGGTTTAGAATTTATCCTGAAGTTTTCAGATCATATCTTGATTAACTTTCTAAAAATCATCTATTAATTGATCAGAGCCTACTAAAACTGAATAGTAATGAAATCATGTATCTATACATATAACAACTTTAATTATCATATCAGCTTTTTAAAATGAGTTTACATATTATCCAAAAACAGTCCTTGAAGCTATGTCTTCCCATCTGTTTTTAGGAAACTAGTTTATTTTTTGTTGTGTCATCAAAATATGGAAAGTATAAGTTGAATTCTGTGTAGAGGATGTCTGGTGAGGTTTACTGACAACAAGGAATCAGTAGATGAAATCATAAGACAGATCTTCCACATATTGAAAAAGAATCCATATATTTGATATTCCTTTAGTGAATTTGGTGGTCACAAAATAATCTCAAAAAGGAAGTATGGAATTGATTTAAACTAGTTCATCACAGATAAAAACACCTTTCTGTGAAGCGGATCATTCTGGTTTACAACTCTTTGGGAAGTGCAATTTTGCCCAACCAAAGGCTGTCATAGAAAACAGAAACCTGTGTGCTTCTACAAACCCTGAAACTGGATAATTTTAAAGGTTTCTTCCAACCTCGAGGATTCTATGATTCTGTGAAACTCATGGTAAATAAAATTGCTATTGTAATTGAGCTACAGGAGATTATCAATATGACTGTTAATAATGATATTATTGGTACAAAATTTATTTGGACACAAGTATTTGGCATTCAGAAAATACCATCAATCATACAGTTCATTATCATTATAATAAAGAAAAATTTCATACATTTTTTGCCCACAAAACTGTCCATGAGCAATAAATAAATACTGATGTCAAAAACAGTCTGTACTATTATAGTCTGTACTATTATACTTTTTAATCATATAATCCTAAAGTGATATTGTTTAAATATATTACTGTAGTTCCTCCAGAAATTAAAAAAAAAAAAAAAAAAAAAAAAAAAAAAAAAAAAAACAGAGAAAAGCAGAGTTGATTTTAATCCAATTGCTGTTAGAATCAATAGAAAAATTGTCATGAACTTTTCAGACACTGGATACAGCTATAAAACCTCAAGGACAGAACTACACCATGCAGTGAAATAAATTATAGATCTTATTTCCAAGAAGGACAGATATACTGGGAAAAATAACATTCTGTTTTAAAATCCACTCCAACAGCGTATACAGAACACACATTCACATTGCAGACAGTCTCTTCTGCTCCAGTCCAGCTACAACCAGCATTCCAGATAGAGTGCAAAAGGATGCTCACTCTAACCAGTGAGCATGTGGAATCCTGGCTGGCAAACTGATTTCCATAAAGAACATACCTCAGGTCCATCTTCTCCATGGTGTTAAATTTCTGTGGACTTGCTCCCCTACCCCTGCTCCTACCCTTTTTATTGTTTTTTCACTTAGGTGGTCATGGTTGGCAAAAGAAATCAATGGCCTTACTGGTCACAACACCCCAGGCCAATCCCTTTGACTTCCTCCGTGTCTAAAGTAAAGTAGTTGATATTTCCTGGTGGTTAATGGCTTCTGGCTCAGCTCCCTTCTCTCACTATCCCCAAAAATGTTACTAAGATGAAAACTGTAACAAGTCCTTCTCTTATTTACTCCCTGTGCACATCCAGATGAAACACAGATGTCCTAGGTATGCCTCCACATAACAATTTTCTGTGCTTGTTTTGCCATTTCCCAGTCTATACCAAACCCATCCAACAAGTTAGAGCTAGGCAGATGTAGTCTCAATAGTCCGAGTGCTGCCTTCTTTAGGTATCACCCTGTGACATCAACTCAGTAAAGGATGTCAAAGCCAGTTTTAACTAACCTGACAAACACAAAAGAATTCATCCAGATGGGGAGGATAGAGAAAATGGACTACCAGTTTTTGCTGGCCATTAATAAGGTTTGTTCTATCTAGAATGTAATACTTCACCCTTGAAATACCTGAATGGAAGAATCTGCCAGTTATCACCTCTTCCCAGCCAGACTTTGCAGCATGACCTCTAATACCTTTAAGCCAACCAGTGCTCTGCTGACCTGGTACTTATTTGATTCACAGAAGCTTGCAAGAATTTTAGTAGGAGGGAAATATTAAACTCAAGAAATTATAGCAGTTCACAGTGATTTTAATGCAAACGTTGATTTACCTTTTGAATGCAGACAGCCTAAGTTGCAAAATGAAGTTCTGGTGTTAAAAAAACCCGAGTGATTTAATTCAGAGGATCACTTACACAATATTCTTTACCCATAACAGGTATACTTTCCTCCACGATTTTCATGATCATAATTACCTCCTGGCACCTACTTTGTCACCACTGTTAACATCACAGACTCAGAGCTCTATTAATATGATTTCCATTCTTCTAACAAGTATCAAATGAAAACAATTTGCTTTTACAAAACCCCTTCTAATTTTGATATGGGATGAAAATCAAAAATAAAAATCTAAGATGCTTCTAATTACAAGATATTTTTCATTAAGAGTACAGTGCTCTGTTAAAGCATAACACTGATATAGATACCTGGTTTACTTTTTCCTTGGTGGTAAATATCCACTCTTTGGTCTCTGCTTGTTTGGAGATTGGACAAACAACCACACCAACACTTCTGGGTGAATGGAAGTTGTTGCTTGTTCTTTCTTATGCATGTCTTGCAATAATTCTGCCTTTGGACAAACATGGAGATGCACCATACTCATTAAATAAGAAAATCTAATAAATATGCACCTCCACTGCTACATACAAGGCTTTGGCCAAATTAGTTACTATTCCTGGCCATTAATTGAATAGCAGAATTTCTATTTTGGGGAAAAAAAATCTGTGCCAGAACATCTGCTCACTTTTCTTGAAATGCATGGTTTGTATTTTCTAATACGGATTCTTGTACAAAAATGTAAGAAATTGATTGTACTCAGAAAACAGAACTGTGCATCAAGGAAACCTGCCATGTTGGACTAGGTCTTTAGCCACATTGGAATAGCTAATGAAAGTTTTAACAGTAATACAGAGTGTAAGAATTTGCATGATGCTTGCTTTAAAGACAGGAAAATAGAGGGGACTGGGGTGGTTCTTAAGTGAGAGAAGAGAAAGGATTGTAAAAACTAAATGCTTTTTAATGGCTGCTTTTCAAGCAGCAATCTTCCAGTTTTGAAAAGTGGAATTGACAAAGGAAATGATGCATATCTTAGAATCATAGAATCACAGAATATATTGAGCTGAATAGACCCAAAAGGATCACCAAAGTCCAGCTCCTTGCCCAGCACAACACCATCCTCCAGAATCACACCATATACTTGAGTGCATTGTCCAAACTTTTCTGAGCTCTGTCAGGCTGGTGCTGTGACCACTTCCCTGGAAAGTCTGTTTCAGTGCTCAACCACCCTCTGGGGGAAGAACCTTTTCCTCATATTCAACCTAAATCTCCCCTGACAGAGTTTCATGCCATTACTTTGGGTCCTATCACTGCTCACCACAGAGAATGTAATTCCACCAAGATTTGAGTTCTTCATGCTCTGTTTGGAGCATGCAGTAGAGGACGATGAAGGGTCAGCCTGTTTTTATTACCCTGATTTTCCCTTTTGAAGAACAAAATACATTAGCATCAATGAGGGACCTGGTAATTTAATACTTATTTTCTTCAGCATTACATCCTCTATTATCACGGTTAAACTCTACACCATTTCAAGATACAATTCCTGTGTACCTTTCCATCAAGTTGTGAAAAAATTTTAAAAATCTGATTTTAATTTAATTGTCGGGAATGTATTTTTTTCTTAAGTGCAAATTCTTGTTTTGTGCTTTCTGAAATGTCCTCCTATGGTTCAGTTCAGCCTTGGGGTAAGTCTGTTATTCAGAAATAGTTGGAACAATCCATATAGCAACTGTTCTCAAAAATGGAAAAATCCTAGATTTTATTAGCAGAATTCCAAAATCTAGGACTATTTTGTTAGTGTTAAACTATGGGAAGCAGTAGAGAATTTATAAGAAGAAAATTTAGCTGTTCAGGATAAAGGAATTTTTCTACCCATTCATTATTCCTTAAATTGACTGTTTGGTTTTCTAATTGAATGAGTCTTTGTAATTACAAAGAACCCATAGATGATAAGCCTTCTTGGCTTCCAGTGAAGTCAGTCACTTGATCCTGAAAGCCTGTCTGTAACAGCAAATCATGTGTAAATTAATGAAATCTCTGCATTGGTTTCAATGGATTATCTATCACTGCAGAGGGAAGGAAACACAGTTATATCATGACTACTGTTCTAAGACAAATTATTAAAAAATATTCTCTTGATATATTGAATATTCTTTAATATTCTCTTGAATATATTCTGGTCAAAACCTACCAAAATATAAAATACCAGCTTTATAATACATGAAAAAAAGAATGTCACAGTGGAATTTTAGCAAGGTATCACAATAGACACAGAAATGAACATACAGAAAATGAAAAAAGAAATCAATGAGGTAACTCTTTTCACTTGTTAAAATGCATTTAAAAGTTTTATTTTAAAATTGAGTATAAGATAAAATCCTTCCAGGTTTATGCAATAGTAGGACGTTGAAACTTGCCCTTGGCTTCATTAAGTCCAGCCTAGAGATATGTGCATACATGTGGACACACATCCACACAAATATACACACTGTACACTACATTTTTAAATGAAATTTCCCTAGAGGCTTTTCTGTGTAAGAGAAATCTTTTGCCTTAGTACATTACCAGTCTGTCATTTTCAGTCATAATGAGCTATTTTACTTCATGTTCAGTTCTTGAATTTTTTTATGAGAATCTTTGCTCTTCCATATGGATAAGTATTTTATGATTTTCATTCTTCATTGATTTAAAGGTCATTATCAATTCTAGTTATTTTGCCCATAGCTCTTTTTTGTTTTCATGCAACATTCCAGTCCTTCACTGACCTTTGAAACACTTATGAAAGTTACAGTAATTTTTTTATCTGAATTTGTAGGCTTTGAAGCATAACTGTCTTCCATCATACACTCCTAACTTAGCCTGTAGGAGCTGTGAATCATATTCCTGTTTAAAACAAGTTTAATGCAGAAAGCAATTATTAAAAAAATGTGAACTAACTTAAACTTAGTTCGAGGCATTAACCTTCCCATTCATTCAGCCACTTTGACTGGATAAGTGCTGCCTTAATTTTTTGTTGCCTGTCAGTAGAAAAGTATCCCATCAATATGCAATAACTTGAAGAAAAGAAAGGATGTGCTGTGCTGGTGGGCAGAAACAATAGACTGCTCTCTCTGAATACAAATTACTGAGCAGTTTCTATGTTATGCCGTCCATTAACTTCAATGAGAACATTTTCTTATGCCAAATATATAACAATATCTGCTTCAGCATTCTCTATGTGTGACTTTGCTTAATATTGAGGTGGTTTTTTTTTCTTTTATTTTTTTTTAATATGTCTATATGGGGATTAATATTGCTATGTCTGGGAATTTCAAAACACAGATACTACATATGTTAAAATGATGTAAATTTAAAATTCCATTGGCAGGTCAATATTTAGCTCCTGTGAAATAGGAACAAGGAAGTAATCCAGAGCAATGAACAGAGCAATCTTTTGTTAATATATCAGAAAGAAAGTCAAAGCCAGCAGCTCGTAAGTTAATTGTCTGAATACCTCAGACATTTAAAAAAATCCCCAAAACACAAGATATGCAACAAACACAGCTTACTTTTCCTCTTTCACCTCCTAAATCAGAGTTCACAAGATTTTCATACATCAGAGAGCTGATTCCATCCTCTTTTACTCGCTAAAAATGTGAAGTAAGTATATTGGTTTGAATGGGGCAGCTTACTTTGCTGAGACTTTTAATCATGGGATGTATAGTGATTTGGGGTTCTCTTTCATCTCCTCTCTCTCTGCCTAATGTTGAATGCAAAGCTCTTTTGGGAAATCCAGCTGATCTACAGAAGATTATTTCAAGTAACAACAAAAATACCATATGTCACTTGCTGCTGTGCTGACAAAAGCAGATTCTAGTCAGAAAAGCAAGGAGCTTAAACAAAGGAAAGGCCAGCTACATGATCAAAGGCTTAGTGCAGTTAAATTAATTTTAGTCCCTTCTAATACAGTGCATATAGTAAAAATCCTGTTTTCACATCCAGCAAATGGGTATATACCTCCTGCAACCACAACCCTGGAAATAAAAACTTTTTTTTCATATAGTAATTGCATCTATTTCTGTGGAACTGTAGAGAAAAAGCAGTAGGAAAAAAATAAATAAAATGCCTTCTTTGGTCCAGAAAGATTTCCAGCTCGGCAAATATTACATGATCCCCATTAATATAATCCCCTTTTACTCTCACCTCTTCAAGTAGAGCTTTTGAGCAGTTATCACAGGGGAACTAGGAAACTGGCAAATATAAGATGAATCAGGTCACAGTCATGCTTTTATAATGGTGCTGACAATGTTTTTGACCTTCATGCATTGGCAGGTAGTTTATTTTCACCACGACTCAGAGCTTTAGATGTCAACAATTGTCAGTAATATCTCGGTTTATTGTGCATTTTTAGGACATAGGTAATTTTATTTCAACGATTTACCAATGGCAGGAAAAGGGTACTCATCATTCAATTTATAAATAATGGTATGGAAAAACTAGTCCTCACATATTCTTATGACTTACAAAATTAAAACTACATAGTCAGCCACCAGGCTAAAGAGAAATCAAAATCTTTATAAAGATATTACCTGCAAATAGATTGATTAGCCTTTTATTTATTATGAATATAATAATAAAAATATAATTCAAGGCATTAGAAGAATAAAATGCTTTTTAGTCTGTCATTTTTCAGTTTTTTATCAGTGACTTTTCTTGTAAAGCCATTTACATTTCTTTTTTCAGATTTACCTAGAAAAACCAAATAACCAAATAACTTATTTTCCAGTAGTACCAAAGCTGGTCACATGAAGCAAACAAACAGTTGATTAGAAACATAGAATGTAATTCTAATTTAAAATTTTAAGAGCAATAGAGAAATTATATTTTCCCCATTGCTTTATAAACTGTACTTCTTATTTTAATTTTGCTAAAAAATATGGGTGTTTTGTTGGTTTTTTTAATGGGCATAGGAAGGTACATTTAAAACAGAAAGAGATTCTTGTTCCTACCTAATTTGTTTCTAACTTTGATAGCTGAACTCTGAGTATCGGGGCAAGGAACAGAGTGTGTGTTTAAGAACTCTCCCACCTTAACTTGTGATTCATTCTCTATGCGGCTTGCCCCCCAGCAGGCAGCTGAATGTGTACTGCTCTTGGCTAGGGTGAATTTAATTTACCTTATAACAGGCATTTTGCTGCTGTGTTTCAAACTTGTGACTGAACCAGTGGTTTAATTACTGCTGAGTAGTGCTTGTATAATATTTCACTCTCCTCCCCTTTGAAGTGGGGGAGAAGTTGGGTGGGGACATAGCCAGGGCAGCTGATTCCAACTGACCAAAGGGTCATTCCTTGCCCTGTGATGTCATGTTCAGCAATAAAACTGAGGGAGAGTTTTTCTGGAAAAGTCACTGCTCACGGGTTGTGTAGACGTAATATGTGGACATTGGCCTGCTGGTGGGACATGGTGAGAGATCATTTTGGGGTTTTGTTTTCTTTTGTTTTGGTGGTTTTCTTACTTATTAACTTGCTTTTGTCCGTGAGTTTATCTTGCTTTTGCCCTTCTGACTCACTCTCCCATCCTGCTGAATGAGCGTACATGACCATCTGTGTGGGAGCTTTCCTACTGGCTGGAGTCGGCCCACCACTGTATGACAAACAATTATTCCTCCTTTGAGAACATCCAAAAAAGGCTAAAGTCCATGCAGTAACATCAGCACAGTCTTCATATCTCTTTATACTTTTACAGACAGGGCAATGTTAAGAGGTTTTTCTTCAGATATCAAAATAACCTTTATTTTCACTTTGAAAGAATATGGTCACCCAAGCCAATTTTACTTACCACTGCCTGAAGAAAAGAGAGACTTACAAAAGAGGTGTAATGAATAAGCCCTGGGGAAGTCAAGCAGATTGTGCTAGATCAGCCATACCAATATCAAACCTACGACCAGCAGAGTCATTTTCACCCTGAGAAAAGAAAATTGTGATGTAATATATATGTTAGATGGAAGATAAAGGTAAATACCAGCTTGAATTTAAATGGCTAAACAATAGATTTAGCACCCTTTCAGAAATTCTTACAGGGTCTGGTATAAATGACAGAAAAACTCCAGAAAACCTTAAGTTGGAGTATCAAATATAAAATAGGAAATTTAAAATGTTTCTTAAATGGCTTGAGACACTTTGACACCCAAACCCCTTCCTAAGTGTTGCTTAATTGCAAAATTCCAATATTTCCATTTCACTGAAAAGATCAAAGTAATAAAGGCTTTCTTCCTTGGATTCTACATGTCTATTTCCATGTAAGATTGCAGGAGAGAAGTGTGAGCTGGGAGCACGTTTGGCTCATTACATTCAATGTGCGAGGCATTTCACCTTAGAGGACGAGGGGAAACCAAGGAGCACCGTGTTGTTCTTGAGGTTACATTCCACATGTATCCCCTCCAGTGAGACCATGCCCTGCCTCTTCCACCAGAGCTTCCAGGAGAACTATGAGTCAATGCACAGCTTGAAAAGATATATATGGTCACAACTAACATTTCCACAGTCTCAGAAAGCTTCTGCTGCATACCTAATTACATAAACACTTTATTATGTATTAACGAGCAATAAAATACTCTACATACATTCGGCAGGCTCTATTTTAAAGAAAAATTGAGAAGATAAATACTTAATTTTAGTATTATTTACCATATCAAGGAAATAGCATAGTAGTTATATACATTGCTACAGGACCAGGAAAAATAGGTTTTCATTGTAATTTGCATAAGTATGTAGTCATTGCCTCAAGAAAACCTTAAAAAGAACATATAAAGTATTCATATTTTTACTTAAAATAACATTAAAAATGGATGCATTCTCATTACACTGGCTCATTAATATTTTCAATTTATTCATACTGTATTCTCTGCCTCATTTTTAGCTTACATTTTATTATTTAATAATACCATACCAAGCCTGAAGTTCCCTTTTTGCCAATCTAAAATTCAGTGCAGTTGATGAGTATATTGGTTTGAAAATACCTTTAATCAAACATACCTCTCATGTTCTCCAGGCTGAAGGATGCATTAAAATCTATAAATTCTTAAAACACTGAAATTTAATGTATAATGGGCTTAGATACACTTCTACAAAGTTTAACAAATTTTGCTTTTTGTCAGACATTCCCCAGCATATTACAGCTATACAGTTTGCTTAAATCAGCTGGTGAATGATGTGACTAATTCCCTGGAGTCATGACATTTTATGCCAGTTAGGTAAAACAATCTAAAAGTAAAGCGTATCTGTAATCATCTCTGGCATTTAGCTGACCTGAAATATATGAAGTAAGCTAACAGGAAAACTATGAGATTTGGGCCTGACCCTAAGTTTTCCTTAAAAAGGGAAATTGTTCCATATTCCCCAGCAGAAGAGCAAAAATAAAATCTTACTCGGGCAAACCCAGTAGAGATTTCTTTAATTTTTTTCCTTAGATTTTATACTTAGAAGTGTTTTCTCAAAATCTTTTGCAAATTAAGAGCTAAATACAGAGGCAGATTTATAGTCAGTTCACTTGTAAAATGATAGAGTACATCTGACTTAAGCCAAGATTAATTTAATTTTTGTAGCCAATACTCAATTTAAAATCTCTAAAAGGAAAAAAAAAATGATAAAACTATTTACAAACTATTTGGCCAAAATTATATCAAACATGTTTCTGTTGAATTGCCTGCAAACCTGGGTTTCTGATTTACTTTAGAATGGAAAATTATTTTATTCAAAGCCAATATAAATAATTCTATTTCACATTACTTGTACTAACTTGTGCTTAAACCTTTCATCTGCCATCAAACTTCTATCCAAGATTCTCTAATAAAGATGACTTTCTACAGAAGTTCACTAACTTTTTCTCTGATTTTAAGATGAATACGAATGCCATTCAAGAGAGTTTGTTGCTTTGCAAATTTAGAATCATACAGAATTTTATGTTACAAAACCAGAGTTGTCTAAGGTAGTTTAGACTAAGATATGCTCTAAAAATAGAATTTCAAGCAAATGCGCCTTTTTAATATACGTTGTATATTGAAAGTTACGCAAGAGAAATCTGACATTTGATGAGATTTAAGCCAAAGAAGAATGTTTAGTGCCCATTTAGAGATCCCTTATTATCTAGCTCATTCTCAGTGGAATACTTGAATACTGGAACATTTGAATCATCATGACATCACAAATAGTCATCAAGAAACTATTTTCGACCTGATAGCTGGATTTTCTGGGCTTGGGTTGCTCACTTGAGGGTAATTAGAACACTTTCCTGTGTGGGACTGACAGTCTCAGGCACCTTCCCTTTGTCACAGAATATATGTGCTATATATAAAAATATATGTGATGATGAGATATATATATATGTTATACATCATTCACATTCTTGTAACTGTCTGTATTAGTGTCCTGTGTGTGGTAATCTATGTGGTTTTAAGTATATAGAAAAAGTACAAAACAACATCAGTATCAAAGTATTGCCATTATTTCTCATATTTTAAAAAGCATTACTACCACTACTGTTTTGGTCTCTAGGATTAATTAAATTTTCACTTCACAGTAGTTCTCCTCCAACAGTAAAACCATATCCCTCTTTTGCTAGATATATGCTAGATCTAACTAGTTGTTATGCTGTGCCAGCATTTCTGCCTCCTTTAATTTCCTATTTTTTTGCCTGCAGCACTGATTTTCATAGGTATGGTCTGGATTTTTTCATTTCATTTGATTTATTCTCACTGATTAATTTCCAGCTGTTTCCATATTTCATGTGTCATTGGTACCTTTGATAGCTGCCTTCAGAACTTACATTTTTTGCACTTTTTCTTACTGATGCATCTCTCCTAAATATGGGTATGGGCTTTTTTTCCTTCCTTTTGCAAAAATTCATACTATTTAATCCCAGATTTAGAAAACATTCAAAATGGAAGTATTTTTTTAAATTACCTTTTAAAGGTAGTTTACACATTAAAAAGTATAAGAATTTTGTTTACTTTCTCCCAAATCTCAACTAACAATTTTAATTTTTTGAGAATATACGGCTAAGTTTATCTATAAAGAATTTTATTTACTCGCTTTAAAGTATCATAGAGTTTTTTCAAATATCTTTAATGTAAATTCTATAGTTATGGGTTTTACTTCATTTCCCCTTAAATTCATATTGTATATAGGTGGAAGTTAATGCTACAATGAAATGCACTGTGGTATTTTTCTAAGGAAGATAATTTAAAATTTGAATCAATGTTTTAATATTTTATATCAGCACATTACTCTATGAAAATCAAAATTAATCCATTGTTGTCAAAAAAATCTTCTTGATATTTTTCAAGAATTTAGCTCTAAATTTCTATCCTTTCTTAATTCTTCTGTTTTAGGAACTGGGCTACAATCTTCCACCATTATAAGTCAAAATATACTCTATTTCCATAAACAAAACACAAGAAAACATCACTGCATCAGTAACAAAAAATGGCATTAGTTTTAAAATATTACTGCTTATATGTGCTCTGAGAGAGTCTGGTTTCACTGATTGAAATCCTAACATACCTCCTGAAATGTCATATATGTTCCTTATATGTACATGTCATATATAATACTTCTCTATGTGCTTACCTTTTGCAGCAAGCAGAAAGAACACTAAATTTTCTTTATCTGCTATACATTCCAGTCTAATGAGGAACATTTTGATGGAAGCATACAAAGGAGAAAGTGGTCTGAAAAACTGGAGACAGAAACGAAAATTATGAAACTGTGAACAAAACAGAGGGGAAAGAAGAATTGTAATAGTGGTTTCATAGTCTGAACTAAACACTAGCTTCAAAACCCCACCTATAATTATAAACATATGAAAAAAAAAAAGTCAAAAACATTACCACTGTCAGAAAGTCTCTACAAACAGATGACCCTTTTAACCTTTCAATTGCTCTTCAACTGCTTTCTTATTTCAAATAAAATTGCAGTAGCCTAAAAAAACCCACACACACCAACTGAACCAAATATTTAGGCTGACTTTTCACAAAATCTCCAAACATGAACAATTTCTTGCTGTCACTGGAAGGCACAGTTCTACATCTTCCACTTGCACAGATTGCATCAGCTATGGTGATCAGCTGATGCCATTTTCAGTTTCTTCAGGCCATAAACTACCAGTAAGTAAGTTTAATTGCTTTAGTAATTGTTTTATGTTAAAATTATTTATCTGGGTCATTTTTTACTTCAGGGTCAGATAAGCAAAACCATCTGATTGGGAAAGAGAATAGAACAAGAGAGAAAAGGGAATTTGAGGTAAGTTTTGAGCCCTCGTGTCAGCTTAGCCATCTCAAAAATTCTTGTATTTTCACTATTTCACTGCTCCATGAAAGTAACAACCCTTTTCAATCAAGTGAGGATGCAGAAGTGTATGTGTGTTAACCACTGGGTTACGACAAGCAATGCTTTTCAATCTGCAGCCTCCCCAGTTACCAGGTCACTGTGTCAAACACAAAGTGGCACTGCCTTTAGCCCTCCTGCACTGGAGCTTTGGGTGAAGGCTACCAGGGGGGTTGTACCTGCTGCTTGAACAATGATAATCATGCTGGTCAGAGCACTTAACTGAATTCTTGTGTCTGGTAAGCAATAAAGAGGACCCTGTGAGAAGAACATGCTAAAAGGACGTTGGTAGAAAAATGCAAGTGTAATAGGCCTATAGAAAGAGTAAGTAAAGGGAAAATTTTATGTAGGTTAAATCTAAGGTTTTGATTGCATTTCTCCATTCTGAGAATGCAAAGAGGGAGAAAAGTCCCTCCAAAACAAAGAAGTGGTATAATGTTAAGGCAATTTCAGCCATATTCTGCAACTTCTCAGTGTGCCAGTTTGGACAAATTTGGAGGAAAATATCCTCTGATAGAAGGCAGGTTACAACCACCCCTCCCCCACCAGGTTCATGAAAAAAAAAAATTCCTCGGAGGAAAGTGAAAGAGAGAAAAAAAAGTATTTATTTAACAAACACACAGGAAAAGGATAATAATGCTAAATAATAAAAATTCTCTCTGTGGAGAGAAGAAAGTTAAACTGAAAGTTAAACTGTTCATCTCCCTCCAGAGAAAAGGAGCCGAGAGCTGGCTGAAAAGCAAGGGGTGCTTCCTCTGCACTTGCTGCTGCAGCAGGAGAACACAGAGGAGTGTGTGCCCGTGTCCTTGAACAACTGCTTTGAAAAGTTCACTCGTTTGTTTTTTTTTTTTCTCTCCCCATTCTTGGGCTCAGTTTAAAGGCACAGAAAGGCACAGGATCAATTTCTGGGGTTGGAGCAGTGACAGGGGACACAATATCATAAAGTCACCCCAAGACACTCAGTCTTGGAGTACAGGCTGAATCAAGCAATGGGAGTTTGGAATGAATATACATCTTTGAAGAAAATCTGAATGAACAAGACCCATTAGATCCTGGAAGTATGATCAGTTGAATAAGACTTGTGGAACTGTGATTATACAGGTTTTGGGGTTTTTTTTGAAGACAACACAGCTTAAGTTTCCTCTGCACCAGATTTTCAATCTCACTTATATATGCCCTTTGTTCCTGTATCATTGCAGCTATTTAAAAAACTGTTAAGTAAACAGAATCAAAAAACTCTTAATGCTGAAAAAATATGTCCTTCAATTTCTGGTTCTGAGTAACTTTTCAACAATTATTTTTGTGCCAGTACAACAAAAAATTTTTTATAGAATGCAGTGAAAATTTGATTTTTAAAATGTATTACCCTCAATCTCATCCCAAGACTCTACTGGACTGCAAACTTGGCTTGGTTCTTCCAGCATTTTCCCAAGTACTGACAAATACACTAACACAAGAATTTATCTTTTTTTTTTTTCCTTGTGGAACTGACTTTCATTTTTAGGGGACTTTGTCATCAAAAGTTAAATACTTCATTTATCTTTAGCTCTCTGAAGTTCATGTATGTGTATTCTAGGTGGAGCAGCTGTCTGTCATGACAAATAAAAAATTATTGTGATTGTGAATTCTTAAACTCTTTATCTTAAAATTCTCCCAGCCTGAAGTGCACTATTTCTCTATCTGCAAAGAAATTTTATCTTCCAATTTTCCAGCAATTAAATGACTGTTCAATATGTTTTATTATTTTTCTGTATTTAACTAACATCAGGATTGAGGTCACACACAGGCAAACAAACCTGAGAAGTTATACATCTTTGTTAAGACATCTGAAGTTCTTAATTCACTCAGATTAAGTCTATTGCTAGTTTATATAATGCAGGGACATTATAGCTAGCAAATGTGTCTTAGATGGCATACATGGTTCAGTCTTAAGGTAATTCTTAAATCTATCCCAAATTTAATGGTATGCACAGAAGATAATTTTTTTTTTTTTTTAATAATAAGAAAAGGGAGGTTCTCTGTGGTTTAAATATTTGGTTAAACAATGCTTTTAATTTTGGCAAGTTAAAATCTAGTCCCAGTTTAGCATGTAATGCCTAAAATGAATATCTGACAAGGTTCAAAACACATGAAGTGGAATTCAAGGTACAGGGTCCCAGCCTCAAAACACTTCTAAAATTGATTAATATTGTGATTTTAGGAGCTTTATTGTTATACTTAGAATCTTATAAGTGAACCTTTTCTGAGATTAAACCTGAGAGAAGAATAAATGCTGTTTCAATTCCATTTAAGTAACAGGGAAGAGAGGACCAGAAAAGAAGTCAGCTGAAAAAAAGTTCATATTAGAAATTTCTGAGAAATAAGGGGATGAGTGTTAGTCTGCTCATTTTTACTCTTGCACCACGGACAATGGATCCTGTGCCCTGGACCTCTTACTATTTTTTAACTTTAAATTGCATTCAAAGGACAGCTCATGTCACAGGCAAGCTCAGGAGGTCTCCAGTCCAACCTCCTGCCCACAGCAGGGGCACTTCTGAGGTCAGACCTCCAGTTTCTGAGGACTTTGTCCAGCGGCATCTTGAAAACCTTCAGGGATGGAGATTGCACAGCATCTCTGGGCAGACTGCAAAACTGTTCTCAGAGATAAACTTTTCTTTAGATCCAGCCTGAATGTTTTTTTTCTCAATTCATGCTCATTGTCTCTTCAGCTTACTTATGTCCCTCTGCATAGCCCTTCTTTTAAGTGTATTGACACACCCTCTGAGCCTCTCAATAATTATCTCTTTTATGGGTATACGTCATCTCAGGCAGAAGCTGCATTTAGGTTTTCTGCATGCATATATTTCAGATGTTTCACACAATACGAGTAAGAATCTTTCTCTAATCTGTAAAACAATTCAAAACTTCTATTAGTATCATCGCCACTGCTCTCTTGAATGACACTTTCTTTCCAAATGTCTTACAATTTAATTCAGTTTTTTCTTCATCTTAATATTCATTCATCAGAATGAAAATCAGGAATTTGGAAGACCTATGTAGGTGCCCAGCATTAAAAGAACTTTTTACCTGTCTGAACTAACCAACTCTCTTCAAGATCTTTTGGGCCAAGTTTTAAGGTTTGCAAAGCTATAATTAGGACATGACTTCAAATTTCACCTCAATTATTGTTTGCTAACATTTCTTTCTGTATGGTATATTTGCACAAATTATAAAACCTTAGTTCAACAAGAATCTTTTGTTTCCCCCCAAATCAGGAAGGGTCATGGTTGCAATTTTTCATCCATGCTTTAAACTCAAAGGTTAAAATACAATGTTTAAATGGTGACAGAAAAGTCCCAATGAAGAAATTGGGGTCTTTGACCTCAATCTCTACAGCTTGGAGTGGGAGGTGGAAGAATCACTCTGTGTTTGCTAGCTGAACTACAGTAACCTGCACCTGACAATTTAACCTTTTAGGTTTTGAGCATTTTTCAGATCAGATCAAAACATCAAAGTCTGTGTAAATAACACATTGATGAAAATTTTCTCTCACTTAAAACTAAAACCAGAGAAACACCAACTATTTAAGTACAAAACAAAGTACATAGACTGTACAAAATCACATATTATGTGCATATTTAATAATTAATTCTCCTACCACCTAGATGAGTCTCACTGAATTTTCATCTTAGAGTTGCATTCAACTTGTATGTCATTAGAGATCAGGCAGGGTAGGCTTTGTTATCAGAGGAGCAGACAAGTTTAGGACAAGATGAGAGGAAGAAGTGATTACAAGTAAAAGTCATTGACTTGAGAAATGCTTCAAATCCAATTAAAACTGTGGAAAGAGTTTGACTTTTTTAACACTATTGTTCAGTATTTGTTATCTGAAGTGTAGGTAGTGAATACACCAAAGTAGTTAAACTTAAGACAGGCTTTCTTTACTAACACACTAAATTACCCTGCCTGGTTTTGCAGCCCAACTTGATAAATTAATAATCAGAAAAAAAAGAGGAGGAAGAACAGGTATTTATTAATATCTAGCTTTTCTTCCAGATATACTGAAATGCATCAAAATACATATTCAGGTGCTAGTGATGTATTTTTTTTCAGAAATAAAATGTTAACCTAAAGAAGATTATTTCAGCAAATAGCTTAAAAGTTTTCTGAATCCTGATGTTTAGTTATATTTCCGTTACAAGCCTTCATGGCACTTCTAAATTAAAATTTGTCCATTAAGTCAGACAAATGGTAGTTCCCTTAGCAAATTAATAACTTGAAATTTTCCTGTACATCAACAAGAATTAAAGGCAAATCTGTAGAAAGGCCAATTACCTAATTTACTCTTTTTTTTCTGCAGATTTCTCAGTAAAGTCAAACTCAAACACATATTGTGATACAACAAGAAATAATATTTTATCACTAATAAGTCCTGCTTCAAGGCTTTCTACAGCTCCAGGTAAGAGATTGTACATATAAGGAAGGAAACTATTTTGTTATTCTAGCACCTCCTCAACATTCTAACTGAAGTATTCTGCCACAAGTCTCTCGTGGGGAATTCAAGCTCCTCCGTTGTTGTTTCCAGCAGTTCATTTGTGCTTCCTGCACAGACCAGAGGTCAGTAGGTGGGGACACAATAGATTATGAGACATAGGAGACAGGAAAGAATAGCTGGAGTTTGCAGGAGGAGTGCACCTTAAGAAAGTTCTGTTACTGAGGTAAATGGAAAATCAATACCATGAGGAAAAAGTCATTGGTTTATTTGTTGTGGGTTTTTTTCCTGTTGTACTGATATTGGTTGTATAGGTTACTTTTTTCATTATGTTTTCAAATTAAAACTTGTTTGAATAATCAGTGGATTAGGAATAATATTCCTTACTCTTCTGCCTTAAAGAAATGCTTTCACTGTTCTGCTTATCTCCTTTGCTTATATAAAAGAGTTGTTTTGCACTTTAAATGTCTTTCCACTGTCCTGCAAATAGATCTTTTGGACTCACCATCTTAAAAAAAATATAAAACCAACAAATGAGATTTTTAAAATTGTTTTCTAGCTTCAAGCAGAATTAACAAGTAATACATGAACATCTACTTCCATTGCTCTTAAGTTCTTTGATAACACAATCACATACTTATCAAGGTTATACATGGGACTTTCAAAACTTGTATCATGGGTTTTATTTTTAAAACGAAAACAGGGTGGAGCCACAGATCAAATAAAGTTAGGCAAATATTAATATAATCAGCATTTGTTTTAATGTACTCTTTTTCAAGGAAGGGAGAAGCAGAAAAGGCAGCAAAAAGAGGAGTAGAATAGAGTTGAAGAAGACCAAAACAGGCAAAGCAGGCAACTTTTTACACACTGTACAGGTTTTGAGAGAGAGGGAAAATAGAGGAAATTAGTGGAAAGAACATGAAAGCAGAAGTTATTCAACATTTGGAAAAAGATGAGAAGGAGAAGAAAATGGGAAAGGCAGAAAGACAGGGAAGAAATGAGAAACTCTTTAAATTAAGTCTAATATGGTGGAAGAGGTATTTAAGAGAGCTATCAAAAAACTAACTGAAAAACAGGTCTTCTAAACTTTACACTATATGGGAATTTTCAGTCAAAATTCCCTGTAATTATAAATTTCCTGGGTTTTTTTTCCAACTGACTTTATTATTCCATCTCACAGGAGTCAGTGATGAGCACTGATGTGGTTCGTCTAACTAATAATTTTAATCACTGAGGATAGCAAAATGTCTTAGTGGTTTAACAAGTTTCTTTCCCTTGATCAAAAGGGAAAGAGAAAACAATCTATCTTGTATTACAGGCAACAACAGTGTTCCACACAGGAGTCATTCAAGATATGGAATTAAAATTCTTGAGCCCACATCCCAGTGCTTATCCGTGGTGTGACTTCACTGCTGTATTAGAAATATAAGAGTACAGTTTGAAGGTCAGCATCCTAGAGCATTTAGGAAAGATTAATTTGTTTGAATTGTTTTTTAATGTTAGCCACGACTGTCTTTGAAAAGAAAGAATTTGTTCAAATTTCAAAATTAAAAAAATAGATAAAAATACAGAATTTGAATCCAAGGGAAAAATCTGAGAGTAGTAGAAGGGTAGGACTGTATTATTGTGCTAAGCAGTCTATAGTTTGATATCTTAGTTTTAAGTACTGAGAAACTTTGCTCATAACATGACTGGCCAATGTTTTCTAATTAATACATACCTATTTATATTTTAATACCTTCTACATGTCACAACTGTAGATTTTATTTCATGGCTTCTTGTGCTTTTATGTGATAAATGATAATTTACATATATTGGTGAACATAGAGAAATAAAATAGGTAGACTAAAACACCAAGACTATGAATCACACATATTAACAAAAGAATTGATTAACCCAGTCAAGAGTTCTCTGTAGACATATTTGATTTTACCAGGTACAATATGCTGTCCAAGTAAGTGGTGGAGATTGACAGCTCTATAGAGAGTAGCCAGGGCATTGCCTGTTTTGCATAGCAAATTCCCCCAAAAGGTTGGCAGAAAGAATTATTTGATCCAGCTAGGTAAGTTCATCAGAATGCTTTGCATGCATTCCAGATGGCATAAACCATCACACTGATATGTAATTTGTCCTTCCCATGTTCCTCTTTGACAAAAGAAGCTCAAAAAAAGAGATATTTTTCTGGCAGCACGAGATTTCCCCAATGTGCAAAGATCTATGGATTGCATTCTTGTACTAATTGAAGATGCTTAGTTAACAATGAGAATCTGGAAATAAGAAGCAACCAAAGAGAACTTAAATAAATGCCAACAGTTGTTAATTAAATAGAGGTTTTTAAACTATGCGTGCAGGAAATAAAATTTGGGGATTAAAATAGGGACTTCACTGACTTGAAAGGAAGACTAATTCAGAGTGGGAAGAGACAGCAGTGAAGTCGGCAGAAATTTTGAAGATCAGGCAATATACAAAAATTTGACAATCTCAGGAACTTAGTGAACTACTACTAGATCATAAGGGATTCAATTATAGAGAAGATTGAGAAATGCTGGGATTCAAAGTTTTATGTATCTCTACTTAAAAGAAGATAAAAATAATATATGGAAGATCTCGGGATGAATAATTGTTCCAGGAAAGAGTGATTCAATCATTGTCAGAGAAAAAAACCTTGAAAAGATGCTGCAAAATAAGAAAAGCTGACTAGGAAAGCAGATATATTTAGAAGCCTCCTTCACCAAGAGAAAAATAAATGTAAGACTGAATACCAAAAGCTATAGAAGAAAGAAAAAATTGTTTGCAAAGCAAATACAAAAAATGAGAAAAGAACAAATTGGACCACAATGAAAGTAAAGTAAAGTACTACAAATATTAGTATTAAAGATCATCTGGTTATAATTCAAAGAACCAGAATCAAATAACAATTTTTGTTCAGGATTCAGAAGGATCATGTACAAAATATAAAACTTACTGTATTTTATATACATCTGTCTAACTGTGGCCAAGGACAATGAGAGGGGATTGTCCCAGATTTATAAAGTGTGAAAAATAATACATGAAATGAAAGGCATATTAGTTTAACATTAATCATATGCAGAGTTTCAGAAAATATTTTAAAGAATAAAACAATTAAAGGCACAGGTGTAAATGGAATGTAGAATAAAATATGAGTTTATCAAAGAGTGCTACCCCTAGATTAATTTAGCAATTTTTCTTTCATAAGAAAATCATATTTTAAGCTAAGACCTCCATTTCCATGGAATCAAAGAATGCCACATATGAAAAGAAACATGGAACAGATCTTGAGAATTCAAAAAATTCATAAGATCAAGGGACAACATTAAAAAGGAAAGATACACGTTGCTGTAGAATCTTTATGAATCTTGCTTTATTAATTTGTTTTTAGTGACTATGAAACAAAAATTAGAATAAGCAGATGAAATCTGGTCAGCAAACTACCATAGGAGGAATGTTTTTCCATTGCAAAAAGAAGTCTGGGATATCACTAAGGAAAAGCAAAGTGAAAGAAAACCTGGAAATGCATTAGAATGAAGATTAGTTTCAGGAGTACAAAGCAACCCTGGGCAATAAGTCAAAGCAGGCAGCCCGGGTAGAACTCAAAGTTCACAATCCACGATGCTTATTAATGATATTGACATTGTCTGGATGCCATCATTATCAGATGACAATCGACAGAAAGAATTTTCAAGACTTTCCAGAAAAATTTAATTGAGATTATGGTTAATTTGTAGTTCTCATCTACAAGGGTGAAAATCATAGTTTTTAATTCCTATGACTCTTAATCATACATGAGAGAGCATGTGTGGCTTTGTGGTTATATTTTTTTTCTATACATAAAACTGCAGTTGAGTTTGAGGCAGAAAACAGTCTCATAAAAAAAACCCTGTTACACTGTCTCAATGGCTACTAATTTCAGATTGATTTTTCTTTTAAAAACCCTCATTAAAACTATTTTTTAGAAAAGTAAAATTATGACATATACTACTTATATTACAAAGCTAGAAACCTGTTTCTTTTTATGATTTGGGGGTCCTCAAACTAGAAACCTTTATACTCCATACTCCCTTGGAGAGGATAAAGCAAGACAGTTGCATTGAGAAATGGATATTTCCCTTTCTTACTCAATAAATTTTGCTTAAACATCACCAAAAAGTAGTATTGTTCATTGTACAATGAATATTTGACAGGCAGTTCTACTTTTACTGAGGCTTAACTGGAAATGAGCTAGTGAGAAAGAAAATGATCAGATATTACATATCTAAATTATATCATCAAAGTGCCCCTTTCTGCACAACCCATTTGATTCTAAGTTCGGGGAAAAAAAAAAAAAGTTAATGAGCTTGAGCACTATCTGAAACATGTGAACATTATGGAAAATGTCTTAAATTTTTATCAAGAAAGTCATTTGGTACTTTCTTTCCAAAACAATTACGTTGGCATTAAGAACTCTTTTTTTTTTTTATTTAATAGACTGAAATTTAATAATAAAAGTTCGTTACCATGCAGAGGCTGCCATATTAAAATCTAATGCAGCATTAGGATTTCAGCAAACCAATATACCTGCTACTGAATAGGTGAAGAACAGGATACTTTAATATATTCAAATGCATCGTTTCCTCTAAGTGCAATAAAGTGCTTTATAGTCCTTTTTTTTTTTTTAAGAATTAAAACTCCTAGCTCTCTCAGCACAGATGCATACTTCTTTTTTCTTTATTAAAATGCCTTTCCAGAGTGACAAAGATACAGTAATTTTTTTAATATCAACACATCAGATATAACAAAACGATATCATATGAAAGCTAGTAAATAATCATCCAGAAACAGAAAAAAACATGAGGTATTCTTTAATTACAGTGAGCATATTTTTTCACAACTTCTTTTCATATTTACTCAAAATTCATAAATATTTGTAGAATATTGCACAACAATACATTTTTTTAATCAGGGAAAAGATTGTCAATCCCTCCCCAGTACATGATTTTATTTTTAAAAAATAACTCAAGTATTTGTCTTTCTACCTTGATTTAAATTGTATTTTGCAGTATACATTCTTTCAGTATGGAAAACACTTGAAGTTACTATGACTCATATTAACCACATTTCTATGCTGTTTTGAATGAATGGTGGTGTGAAAACTTAAATGGTGTTTGAGAAATTAATTCATTCTACTTTCAATATGTGTAAAATATCCACAGTTACATTTTTAATGTTAAAAGGAGACTTGTTTGCCTACATTTAAAGTCTTGAGTCATGAACCACTTTCATGAAACAACTAAATAATTATCAAATATATATGTGAATAAATATCTGGATGATGCCAAAGGAAGTAGAATACCATGGAGAGATGTTTGCAATATCAAAAGCAACACGTAGGAAAAAACATTATGGTCTAGTTACTACAAATGATGGCTCAAGATAATATTACCATTCACATGCTGGCTACCCCTGCTTAGCTAAGATGGCGTAATTTAAAAAGTTCCTCTCTATTAAAGAATAAGTCCTTCTTGGTAGTGTTTTCAAATATATTTTGTATCTTAAAATTGCTAATACAGTTGAAGACTGTTTGAGAATTTTAGTGAGTATTTGATCTACTCTGAAACAGTAATCCAATACTTGATTAAGGAAAAATATTTTTTTTAATATAGCATTTATATATCTAATATATAGAAATTACATAGCAATAGAGTAAAATTATCTGTATTACTATTTGCAGGGTTCAGCATGAAACTTTAAAGTGGAGAAAACAGTAGACTCCATCAAGAACTTCCTTACAATTTTCTAACATGTTGGAAAGAATATATTTAATGTTTCATGGATCTTCTTTTCCCCAAATCTAAATGACTAGAAAGAATAATAATGGAACTGGTTATAACTCTCAGATTCACCATTTTCCCATTGGAATTAATCAAAACTCTATGCTTTCCACTTGAAATGTGCTTTAATAAGACTATAAATTTATAAATTTCACTATATAAATTATATAAACTATATAAATTTATATTTTTAAAATTAATACTTGATTATCTTATTTTCAGTATCAGACATTCAGTTTCAAAGTGTATTGTAAATAAAATACAGTCATTATAATAACTTGGAATAAAATTTTTAAAATGGCAATATTTTAAAGACAAAAAATAGAATTATTGAATTAAAATTTAAAATAATTGAATTTTAATATTATTATGATTATGGACCCACACAGTCCATACAAAATAATACAAAATAATCACCAAAAGTGGAAACAAATTAACAGGGTAGGTAAAAGAACCATCCAAGAACAACTTTGTGTACTCACACAATTTACTCTGTTACTCAAATTATTCCTATAATTTCATTTACAAATAGGCACATTTTTAGGTATTTTTGGTCAGCAGCATATTTTGTCATGAAACATGTAACCAGAAGTGATGGGGTCTCCATGGCCAAACATAACAACAAACACCTCAATAGGAGTCATTAAATTATGTTTATCTATAATAAAGAATATCCCTCTAACATCAAATGCTACAAATCATTTTTACACCTTGCTGAAGTCTCAAACACATTAATATAGGAGACAGAATCCACGAAAACATGTATCTTGTACAAAATAAAAAATTTGTCAGGAATACATTAAAGCCAATTCTTTCATGTATTTGGAGTGATTACCTAAATCTATTTCAGCTATTTGAGGAAGTAATAAATGATATAGTTAGAGGAAAACACTTCCAAACACTTCCAGAAAAAAACTCTTACTGTTTCCAAATCAAGCTGTGTAGGCAAAACATAGAAATAAAAGTTTATGAGTATTTTTTATACAATGTGTCTTGGATCCTTGATGTTCCATTTTAGCTGTGAAGAAGCTACCATATTTTGGGATAAATTAAAAATAAAAGAAGTGGAGAGAAAGAATGACTTTGGGGGAGAGAGATTTTTAAGTGTTGTCTTCAATGCAAATAGTTGAAGCCCTGAAGCCATCTGAAGAGATTTAGTGCATCCATACTATGGAAGTGTTTCCCTGTTCTGTGAGTAACTGTAAAAAATTTATTAATTTTTAAAATGTGGCATTGTAGATTGCAGTTTTCCCTCTCACAGAACAAGTTTCATATTCCTCCTTAATGGTGTTTTATTTAACATTTCTTAAATAGAGAATCACTCATAAAATACATTTCTTACAGAAGATGAATGCTGGTTGTCTTCAATATGTACCCCAGGTGTTGAAAGCCATGGATGTACGGTTGATAACACAGGTAATACTCTTAATGCAACCAAGTATATATATATATAAAATGGCTTTATATCAACTAGGTTCATATTTCATGACTGGAGATGGCTTCATCAATTATAAATGTGATAGGCATTAAATATTTGTTGGAGACAGCAATTTGTTTTAAAATTTTTACAAGCTTTTTAAGCATGAGCATTTTATTGATACCTTTTTTTTTGGTGACACATCTGAAGTCATTTAGAAGATATTGAAGAGGTTGGTGTGTCTGGGAAGAATTACTAAACTGGAATAGGGCGGAACAGACTTCCCTTCATGCAGGTTTAGCCTGTCGGGGGAAGCAGCGTCACAGCCACTCCCTGTTGCAGAGCCAATGCTCTGTGCTCACACATATAAAGTATTGAAACCTTTCAACAGGCATCATTGCAGCTGTGAAATGCAGTCCTCCAATGCATGGCCACCTCTGACAATGCTGGGAAGCAGGATGTCTTTGGATGTAGGTTCATAGCAGAATAGCAGACTTGAGGTTCAGTGCCACAAACAAAACTGAGATATTATTTTGATTTCAAAATATTTAGTTTAACTTAGTCTACTGAAGCCTTTTCCTGGTCTTAAAATCAAGAGGCAAACACAGTTAGAAGGGGAAAAGGGGTTTTACCTTCTTATTAATTTTAAGGATCCTTAGTTGCACCACGTCCAGGTCGAATGCACCCCAATGCACCCCACAATGGCCACCACAATCCCCCTCCTCAAGATCTAGTCTTACATTGTAGGGTCTACTGATTAGCATATCTATCAAAAAATCCCCCATGAAAGGCTCAAATGAGCCCCACCTCCCCAAGGAACCTTCCCCTGGATGGTTCTATTTCAGTTTACAAAATGTGTTCTGGAGAGGAACTTGGGATCTGGGGTACACCGACCCCTAACTACGAAGCTTCTACAATGTTTGGGGCCTAGACTGACAAACAAGTCCAAGAATGTAGGCAAAAAGCACTGAGAATACAGAATTTGTTAAAAGGTATAACAGGGGTATAAAAGAAAATACAAAAATCATCATGGCATCACTACCTTGATTGTACACAAGTTTTAAAAATTTCACATTCTCCCCCTACATAATAAAGTAACTCACAATATGGAATTATTGATTTTCTTCAACATCCCACTTTAGGAAAGCCTTGTAGCAACCACTAAATCTACGTAATATTCTGGTTTGACTTTGTAATCCCATTAAAGGAGACATTCCTTCTTTATGTTCTCTTATCTCCTATATTTATTTCTGCATAGCACAGTGCCATACTGTGCACTGAAATATAATAGATAATTGTATTTCAGAATTCAATTTTTGGCAACAAATATTACTTGGATATGTAGTTTGTCATGCTTTTAAATATATCTGGATAAAATCCCTGGAAAACACTTAGGACTGAAGCTGATTAAGAACATAATTTTCCAAATGTTGGAATTTAAAGCAAAACATTGAAAACTGGAAGATAGTAAGTTTCTTTTTATGGCATTCCTAAGTATAAAATCAGCATGTAATATATAGCAGTTGTCATAATTTTGCCATATCTCTGAGCAGGATGTATTGTAAACAACAAACATAACAAGTAGATATTAAAAACAGTATGCATTTTATTGAAGGACATGAAGGCAGTCTGATGCAGGGCTAAAAGACTGGTACTTTTCATGCCTATTGCATTAAAAACAAAACAATTTGGTCACTAGAAAAATGACCAATGTCAGCTACTAAATTTTATGCCTTTTGTTCAGTCTAGGAATCAATTAACATAAATGTTGATGGTCTGGCATAGATTAGCAAATATTTTTTTTATTAATAATAATTAATTTAAAAAACCCAAACCAAAATACTTATCCTATTCTGTCCTTCACTGTCTAATAATGTTATCAATAGAAAGTTATTATCAATATAAAGCAAATATAAAATGCTACTGAAACAGTAAGTTAGTATTTTATTTTAACTTCTCAGTAATTTGTCATAGGGCAACACAAATGCCACTAGTTAAAATACAATGATGAACCAAAAGCAAACAGGAAAATTCTAATTCTCTGTAAATTCACTGTGGTGAACCTTCCCACACTGTATGAACTGCATCATTAAGTCTTCCCTCTACCAAAAGCCATAGTACCTTAAGAGAAGGGAGTTTGAGAAATAGTTAGGAAATTAATGGCGTGTCCTTCTGTTCTGCAACACATTAAAGGAGCTTGGGTTGGGCATACAGCTGGAACCTGTGTGACCTCAGCCATACCAGTTTCAGCAGCTCTTATTAGATGACTTCAGCCCAAAGCTGAGGATTTGAGTTGCCCAAATGACAGCTTTGAATTCAGGCATTTTCCCAGAAGCAAAGGTTGGGGGTGTCATTCCTTTCACAGTTTTACAATCTTTGGTACCAGGAAGTGACACAAAGTTGCTCTCATCAAGCTGAAAGTGTCATTTATTTTCTCTTTCTGTACAATTAATTCAAGTAGTTTGTGTTGTTTCACTTACTCCCTGGGTGTTAGGCACACAAAGCCAAATGAAACACATCTTCTGATCTCATACTGTTGTATACAGCTAGCTGATTCAAACAGGGAGCACAAATAACAATCCCCTCTACAGTACAAAACATAGTAACAAATAATACAATTATTAAAAACCTTGGGTGGCTGAGAGTGCAACATGTAGCTGAATCACAGAACAATTCAGGTCAAAAGGGGCTTCTAGAAGTCGTCATCATCAAAGTGATTCTTTGCTTAAGGCAAGTATAATCAAACCAAGTTTCTCAGACTTCTGTCCAGCTAAGCTCAGAACATCCCCAGGGCTGGAGTCAAAAACCGTATAGGTCCTTGTTCCAATATTTTACTGCCCTAAAGGTAAAATAAACAAGCAAATAAATAAATAAGAAAAACCTTCCTAATATCTATAACTGGAATTTCATATGTGTCAGTTTCTGTCTGTGGCCCTTTTCCCTCTCACTTTGCACTTTGAGAGGAGTCTGCTCTGACCCTGTTTGTCCTCATGGCTTAAAGTAGTTGCTGTCCGTAATAACATCTCCCAAAGTTATCTGTTCTCCTGGCTAAACAGGTACTTGTCTCAGTGCTTCCTTACATGCCACATGCTTCAGCTCTCTGACCAGCTTTATGGATCACCACTGGGCTCATTTCACTATATAAGTGTCTTTCTCCTGGTGGGGAGCCTGAAACTGAAGAGAGATCTTCAGATAACAGTCCCAAATGAAACATTATGTACATCTAATTCATTTAATAATTGAAATTCATGGAACTAAAAATAATCTTGAAATGCCTTCAGTTTGGCTTTGAAAAGTGTAATGTTTCCAGCATTGTAGATGTCAAAGCAATTTCACTGGCTGATTCAGCTTCAATTTTGGCACAATCAGCAGACTGGCATCTTGAGCACTTAGAACTCAACTAGAATATGAAGAAAGAACAGCTTGTTAAGCAAAGAGAATTCAAGGGCAAACAAGGTCTGGTGAGGCAAGAAATATTTTAAATTGATGCTGAACCTGTATGGATAACAATAGAGTGAGCTGAAAAAGCTAGAAAATTTGCTGACCCCTCTCAATGTTAGTGTTTAGGTGTGTGGAAAATAATTTGTCCTTAGAAGACCAATACGAAATTTATAATTAAAGATGTTCCTTGTCTAGCAAAATCACATGTTTGGTTTAGACAGATGAAAACATATATATAGAACCACTTTCATAGATAAATGTATTGCCACAAAGATGATCAGAGGGCTGGAGCACTTCTGTGAATACAGGTCAAGAGTTGTGCAGTCTAGAGAAGAGAAGGCTCCAAAGAGACCTCCCTTCCAATATATGAAGGGAGATTATAAGGAAGATGAGAAAGCCTTTTTAACAGGGCCTGTGGCAATGGTTTTAAACTAAAAGAGGGTAAACTTAAATTGGACATAAGGAAGAAATTTTTGCAGTAAGGTTTTTGAGACACTGAAACAAGTCACCCAGAGAAATTGTGGATTGTCCCTGATTGGAAGCATTCAAGGTCAGGCTGGATGGAGCTTTGAGCAACCTGGTCTAGTAGAAGAAGTCCCTGCCCATGGCAGGAGGGCTGGGGACTCAGTGAATTTAAAGGTCCCTTTCAATCCAAATGATTCTGAATTATGAAAATTCTGAATTATGAAATGTTAATAAGTTGTTCAAATCTAATTCATGGCAGATACAGGGTGCAAGCTAAGCAAATATAGCAATCAATGCTAAAATTTTTTATGTATTACTGTTCATTATCATATAAATATTAGGATACCTTGGGTTTTTTTCTTGTCATCAGAAGGTTCCTAATCCTGGATACAATTAATTTACCACTAATTAAAAATTTTTGATATAAATGCCAACATCAGGAATAATTTGATTACTTTCAATGTTGCTTTTAATTTAGATAATCCAGCCAGCACAACTGGACATAGAAAAGACAGTAGGACAGTAATGATTTTATTATATATTTTAAAAAAACAAAAAAAAATCAGCTTTTTTTTTCCTGGATAGCAGTGAAAGCCTGGACCACTCAGTCAAACCAGAACACCTAAAGACAGCAGACAGCCAAAAAAGAATGGAAAACTTAGAACAGAACCCCTGGGACATCTCAAAATATGTTGGACATAGCAGAAAAAGGCAAAAATACAAACTCCCACTATATGCCAAGACTTAAACAATTCAGAATTATCTGAATCTGAGAAAAATCAGTTCTACTGATAATCTCTGAAATTGGTCTGAGAATCCTGCTGTTGAATAGCTAGAAAAGATGGGACTAGAAAATATGCTTTTTTTTCCCAGGGATTTCATTAGATAATTTCAGTTCTTTCAAATAATTATTTTCTTCAGCAGGATTGCCCCAATATAAGATAGTATATACATGTCCAATGATTAAAAACCCTTGACAATACTAGTGGTACAACCAAAGTAAATTAAAGTACACATTTGAAAATCATACTGAATTAAAAAAAAAAAAAAAAAACAAAAACAAAAACAAAAACCCAGCTATTAGTTTAAATTGCTATATATTACCAGTGTGAAGTATGTTAGATATTTTGTTATGTATCAAAGGTGTCAGTGAAATTATATGTTAAAATAGTAATAATATGACCAGGTAAGTTTTTTTGACACATTATTTTTCTTTTCAAATATAAAAAAAGTGAGAATTAAGTCAAATATTTCCTAACTGTGGGAGTGAAGAGAAGAATAAACTGTGGATGCTAAACAAAAGGACACGTGATACTAGAGTCTTTGTAACGATTAGATCTGTGGAGCTAGAGATTATGAAAGATCTTGGTTTTTGAATGAAATACTAATTGAAATTGTACAGTAAAAACCTGTAGCAGCAAGAGGACAATGGCTATCCTCAAAAAAACCAGTCCCAACCCAACAAATTCTGTTGCACATGTACAGATGTACTGATGTAGGTAGCCTTTGAGATGAAAGACTTCTTGCCTCCTCTATTTCTGACTGTGTCTTTTCTTCAGGGTAAAAGGATCAGGATTTCTTAGTATTAAAAGAAAGTGTGAAAAATCCAAATCAGGAGAGCAGGTGGAACTGTATGGTTTCTCTTTTTCAGTCTTAAGTTTCCAAGCTAGCACTGTGGTTAACACACAGGTAGTTCCAGACAGTTTTGTCTTGTTCAGTGGGTTTAAAAAAAAGCAAAATGACCCACAGAGGAAGGCTCTGTGGAAAGCAATCTGTGAAAACATAAAAAGGTTCTGCCTGATTCATAAAGGTCATTGAGATTCAAGTGCTTTAAATAAAAGGATTAGCATAAATGGATTAGTTTGCCAAGGTTTGCATACCACTTTGAAGATATATAGGCTTCACACTTGTTCCTAAATGGCCTGCATAAGTCATGCAGAAAGTATTGTTCTCTGAGTCAGTTAACTAATGAGATATGATTTTGTTCTTGAGTACTAAATACTTTTGAGTTAGATATTATATGAATTGCGTGTCCATATGTGCCTAATTGTACAGGCTCGTGTTTGTAAATTTATATAAAATTTGTGATTAATTTGTCAACATCTTTAGTTATAGTAATCTTCATCTGCTTACAGATAACCCTAAATAGATATTTAAATTAATAAGCAGATCTTTAGTACAATTAATTTGATAATGCTTCCAATTAACATTAATCAGCTGGTTAGTTGGAAATATCCAACTCCACGCACATAGTGGAATTGTTTCATATTAGTCAAAGATAATGTACTAATGTGATCATGCAATGTAAAATGATGAGACTCTTCAATGAGATTAAGGATATACCCAGAGAATTCTGAGTACCTCAATGTCTTCTGTTTAAAAGGAGCAGAATTCCCAAGTTCTTAAGATGGAGACCAAATGAGGAGTATTTATTACTTCATGTCTTGTGGCTTTCCTTAAAAAATATTCTTGCAGATTTTTTTCAGCTTATTTGATACTCCTCTGTAGCAAAGTTTTCCAACAGCAAGAGCATATTTAGTAGATAATCCCTAAGCAAAGTATTCTCTGTGTATCTAATCTTCATTTCATGCCTCGTGTGCCATTGACTTTGACCTTGTAACTAATGGTAATAAATGCCACAGTTCTCTGTGACTCCATCATATTTCAGGACATGCTCTCTAACAGAACGTCTCAGAAGAACATTACCAGTATATTATGGGGCATATTCTTATGCCTCTATTAGCCATAACCGACAAGGGAGAGAAATTGGGCTCTGGGGAACAGTTTACCCATTGCCTTATGCCAAGACAGATCAGAGAGCTGTACTGGTGAGCAAACACCTCACCTGTCCATGGGGCCTCAGGGTTCATGCTGAGGGACAAGGCATCCAGGAGACAATAATGTGACACTCTGCAAGAATGCAAATTCTGTTACATCAGTGATATTGGCTGAAGATTTATAAGTTATACCTTCATTCTGGTGCCCGAATTGAATCCACTCCTGCATAATACCCCTGTAGATTTTTAATCTAATATTATTAGTGTGCCTCATTCTGATGATATGCTACAGTGATAAATCATCAGTGTGCTGCTGCTCTGATGAGCAGTTGCTTCAGCATGCCATTGAATCTGTCATACAAATGATGTATTAATAAGGAATACCGATGGTGTGTTCTGCAAAAGATGGCACTGCCTGGAAAACAAGGGGTTCAGGAAAGCATTCAATAAGATTTCAAGACAAAAAGTCAGTCAGCACACAGCATGCTAACAGCTGGTTCCCCAGCTACACTATAGAATCTTATTTTTCTGAACTACTTCTGCTGTTATTTTTTTGGAAGCTTAACTTGCAGGAAAGAGGCAGGAGAAAACAGTTTTGGAAAGTATTACTTCAGCTGAGATAAAACAACCAGTATAAAAACAGCTTCCTGCCTTTTATCAAGCACAAGGCTTTAATTTCACTCTACACAGAACAGGGGAAAAGGGGAAGTACAGAAACACATGACTTTAGTTCTATGATGTGGCTAAATAAAAAGGACTAGAGAGCTTCTTTAATAGATAGGTAGGAACCTTACATACAATACATATTTAATGTTTTCCATAACTAATGATCACAACAGCAATTTTTTTGCTGTGGCCATAAAACTTACTTAAAATTACTTACACAGTATGGGTAATACCACAAGAAATCTTGTAAAAAGTGATCACATCTCCATCCCTCTCATTTATTTTAATCTAGATGGAAGAGGAGAAAATACCATAACTAACAATAAAAGAAATCTGTGATTTTTGTAAGCACTTTCCTAAGTATTATATGATGATGACAGTTTAAAGGCCATAGAACATTTCCATTTTAGCTCATCTCGGCTTTTTTACTTGAAAAAGTAAATCTTTGAATATGAGATACCTCTGAATTCTAGAGATTTTGGATACATTCCAACAGACCATAAGACTATAAGAACCGTACCTTTAAAGCAATAAAACCAAATTTAAAAACTCATTAATATCTTTACAAAATTCCGGAAAGCTAAATTAGGAACATTTTTAACGGATTTGGGAAAACGGTATATAGAAATTTTAACTAACCAAAGTTGATGTGACAGAATATTTTTTCAGTCTCTAGATTTTCCAATTAAATTTTCTAGAAGATAATGAGAAAGTATTCACTTACATTGGACACAAATCTGGTATTTTGTCAAAAAGTACTGTGTATTGTATCAGCATATAACATTATGGCTAAAAGCACATATTTTGCATTAAATATAATACAAGATTGAAAAATGGTGACAGTTGTTTGTACCATTATTATACAACTAATAGTGCAGAATGGTTCTATATCACATAGCTGCAAATAAGATAAAATATTTTCCAACTACCAGTATTTGGAATGCATTAGTAACACAGAAGTAAAATAATTGTCATTATTTTTTCAAGAGACCACTGCTTGCTAGTGATAACTATAAGTTTATTCTTCCCTCTTTCTTATACTATTAACAGTGTTTATTGGTTCATTTTTCTGCCAATTTGACAATTGATAGAAAAGACAGAAAAACAAAGGTCTAATATGAAAAATCTCGATGTCCAGCTCTTGTTTATTGTTTTAAATTATATCTTTTTACTGCAGCATCAGAACTAAATAGAGAGAAAAACTTAAAAGAAAAACAAATAAAGTAAAATAAATCCTTGATCTCAAACAGTAATATTTTAGAGTAATGTTTGCAAAATGTTTTGATTATTAAAATCATTGCTACTTCTGTTGTTGGAGTGTACTTTCCTATCAATATTAAACACTCTCCATATGAATGCTGAACATTTTTTTTTTTTTTTTTGATGTACTGAGTTGGACTATTTTTAAGTTTTCTGGAAAAGAAATCAATATTAAATTACAACAAATACAAGCCTGAAGTAAAAACTGTTTTTGTCTGGCCATAGGCTAGACAGCTCACTGGTAAACATTTAAAAACATAAACTACATTTGCAATGTATGATTCTATGAAAAAAATTATCAATTAATAATACTGATTTTCCAAAACCATTCAAATTGTGATATTTACATGGAATAGTCATTTCTTCTAATGAGCGGCCATTTTACCTTTTTTTCTGGCGAGTATAATTTAAAATATTTTCTTGACATTATAGCATAAAACCAATACAAATACACTAAAATATCCATGACAGTTTCTTCCCAATGTAAATATTTATTATTTCCTTAATATCTAATACAGTAAATCAAGAGGAATATGAATTATCAGAGGCACCTGAATACCAGCGCTGAGAATAATTTAAAACTTAACATACAGAAAGAATCTGAAACCATCTTTAAAGGGAAATGGTCTTATACAAATTAAAATGTCTTCTTAAACGGTATAAAAGAATACTTTGACACTTTTAAATATTCTCTCTATTTTTTCACTGAGATTTTAGTCAAGGCAATATCTTTCTGGAAATTATTTCAGTTTTGACAATTCATTCACTGTCAGGAACATTTCAGTAAAAAATTTCTAATCAATCACCTCCTAAACTGTCTTCTAAATGCTAGCATCTAATTTCCTCATAATACGGTGTCCATCAAAAAATGTAAATGTCTTGTTCCTCTCTTTAAATATAGAGCAATTTTCGCTTTTTTGAAAATCAAATTTTCAAGATTAGAAGAAGAATCCCTGAAAGAAGATGGTTTGCTTATTTTTCATGGCAGACGCCATCCAAGTTTTGGCTTGTTCTTTTCCCTGTGACAAGATCCCTATGAAATTTCTGTGTAAGAAAAACCTGCTTCCCCCTTTACATCGTTTCTGGATGGATGCCTGCTTGATCTTCTTTCTGATTTCTGAAGGTTTATGTGATACCACTCTGACTTCCTAGTCCCTGAGAGAGAATTCCAAAAATTCCCTCTTCAGAAAAACCTAATGACTTTATCCCATCTCTCCTTGTTGTACAAGAAAGAGAAAAAAGAGCAAAAAGTGCAAGTCTTTGCACGTCTTAGTTCTGTAATCATCTGAGTGACAGCTGATCTTTTTCTGAAACAGAATTCAGAGTAGATATTTCTATTTTCCTTTAAGATGATGGAACAGGTACTTGAAGGATCATAACTAGTGTGTACCCAGGCTCCAACTGTAAGAGGAAGTAAAAAGAGGTTTGAGAAAGGATAGGCAGCTTCTCTCCACCAAAAGTATTCTGCATACTCATGGAAGCATTAAATGCTTCTCCTGCTTTCCTCTTCACTCTTGAAAGCATTCTGAGTAACTTAAGATTTTTTTAGGAGTTTTGCACTGGAGGAAAAGCACAACTATCAAGGATAGAGACAAAAGAAAATATTTGTCAATAATATTTAGGAAGTAATTAGAGTTTTGGGGACTTATGAGACCAGAAGAATTAGAAACTGGAGTGAGAACTACAAAATCACCAATCTGAGTGCCTTTACTTACAATTTTCCAAAATTTTGGTAGAAAAATGCCTTTTTTCTGAGAGTCAATTTCAAGACTACCTCTGAAAAGGATATTGGAAACTGATGTCTAAAAAAAAGGTGTAATTTTAAAAAATGTTGGCATAAAATTCTTTATATAAATTAACCTCTGGGGCTCTTGACTATTTTCCTTTTTTTTTTTTTTCCCCTCATTGATGTGTTGGGAGACACAGTGTATCCGGCCAGTATTCTTTAGACCGCTTAGACCATATTTCAATAAATGAGCTATTAGCTTTTCATATTCTGTAAATAAAATAATCAAATATATGTGGATAAATACTTTTTCTTGTACTTGACAAAGCATGGCAACAATAACTCTTAAAATGATATTTTTGAAAACCAACACAAATCAGCCTCCAATGGGCAAGATTCATGTTCATTGAATAAGAGCCACCTACAGTTGCAAATGCAACTAATTCTTTTATTATCTTAGAACATGTGTCTTATGCATACATAAGAACATTTTAGGTATTGCTTAAATATAAAGCAGTTTCCATTATGAGTGCATAAGGGGAGAGAAAAAGTTGCTGGAGACTGTTGATTCTATGACAACCAATTTTTCTCTCAATTAAACATGTTAGCATTTAGGGTTTTAAAAATGCTTTTCACGGAGAGAATATGAGGGACATGGATTGCATTTCTGCAGAGATATCATGTATAAAGATATTTTATAAATGTAAAGAAGTACATAGGAACTTCTTTTAAAGTTATATTACTCTTTCCTATGAAATTATTGTTCTAATGAGCCTAACTAAAACAAAACTCAAAACCTGAAGATTCAGACACAATCTCTTTTTCTCTCTCATCTTCTCTCCTTCTGTCTGTGTCTTTCCTCCTCTCTTCGCTATTTCTCATAATTGGAATGCAAGTGTTCAGCAATATTATGCTAACTAGGAGGCAATGAGCCACTATGAGATGTCTCCACGATATAATCTGTAGCTCACGTTTTATAGCTTAACTTTCTATGAGTATTCCCTGCAGTAAAAAAATATGATTCTATTTATCATGCAGTAAATTATTATTTTTAAAAAATCTCTATTCTGGTGGTATCCCTCAGTGTAAAATATATTTCTTTTGATTGATCGCTACTGCAAGCCTGGAATTCAGGTTTCACTCTCTCTGTCTGTGCTGATCTCTTTCCTTTTACATTCAGGTGAAATTCAAACTATTAGCATGACACTGACAGAGATGCTGACATGAGGTGTTTGAAACAAAAGTTTTTGAATTATTAATGAAATTACAAGGGCAAAATCAGATGATTCAATGGGAGCTGGGATCTTAAAAAGACCAATAATGGGTACTAAATTTTAATGAAGTTCCTAAGTAACACTGAAATGCACTATTTCATTTGCTGTTAACCTTTTTGATATGCTGCTCTTTGGACTTTAAGATCTTTCATTCAGGGAGCCTCTCAGTGATAAGGACAGGTGACTGTTCCATTTAAGTGGACACGCTTAACTGGAACATGGCAGAGGAGTTAAATTACTGTGGGCTAAATATGAAGGGATACAGCAGCTTTAGAAGATATTACCAGAGAAAGGGGAAAGAGAAGCTTGTAAAACAGATCTCAATTGGTATCCTAAAAAACCCAAAAATCAGTCGGATACAGAACAAATGGAATTTTAAAGATAATATTAAGGTCTGTGTGTCTCCTCTGAAGAGGTGCTAAGGAGGATAATTCTTAGTGCTCATCATGCACAAATATATCTAACCCTAATGGAGGAAGGGACCACACACTCTAACTTGAAGCCTTGAGGATGGGCACTAATCTCATGCTGTGATGCAGGACCTGGGACTACAGAATCACAGAATCATGGAATATGCTGAGCTGGAAGGGGCCCACAAGGATCATCCAGTCTAACTCCTGGCCCTGCGCAGCACCATCCCCAAGAGTAGCACCAAGTCATCGAGAATGTTGTCCAAACACTCCCTGAAGTCTGTCAGGCTTGGTGCTGGAAGGCAGGCACTTCCCTGGGGAGATTGTATCAGGGCCCAGCCACCCTCTGGGTGAAAACCTTTTATTTAATATTCAACCTAACCCCCCCACCCTCCCCGACACAAATTCAAGCCATTCCCTCAGTCCCTGTCATTGTCACCACAGAGAAGAGATCAGTGTCTGTCCCTGCTCTTCCCCTCACAAGGAAGTTGTAACTGCAATGAGGGCTCCCCCCAGTCTTCACTTCTTCAGGCTGAACAGACCAAGTGACCTCAACTGCTCTTCCTGCAGCTTCCCCTCAAGGCCCTTCATCACCCTTGTGGCCCTCCTTTGGACACTTTCTAATAGTGTAATATTTGCACGACCCAAAACTCCACANCTGCGCAGCACCATCCCCAAGAGTAGCACCAAGTCATCGAGAATGTTGTCCAAACACTCCCTGAAGTCTGTCAGGCTTGGTGCTGGAAGGCAGGCACTTCCCTGGGGAGATTGTATNACAATATTCAAGGCAGGGCTGCACGAATACAGAGCAGAGTGGAGCAATCACTTCTTTATTGCTGCACTTCTCCTTTACTGGATGAATCCAACTTGGTTAAGCTTTTAAAGCAAAACTGTAGGGATTTTTATGAAACTTTATGAGTTAAATAATTTTACAAATGAATTGATAAAGGATATTTCAACAGTTGGCAGAAATAATGAAGAGTCTTCAGTGCCTGAAGTTTTTCTGAACAAACAAACACCTAAACTTTCTTCTGCTTTCAAAGAGCTGTTTTATAGTTCTCTGATTTCTACTGGGAACTTTTTGACTCTGTGATTTTGGGAGCTTTTGGGATGATAACTCTCTTGAGGGGAAAGGCAAGAACTGACTGATGACAGACTAGTAAGAAATATTTTGCCTGATACTAACCTTTAGCCTTCAAAAATGTACCCATTACAGAAGAGTTGCTCCTACTCTTTGAAACTGTAGGCACATATACATAGCTACAATTAGCAGTCACAGAAGCAGCTTATTGTCACCTTTTAATCACAGGCTTGAAAAAATACCCCATCATCATGTTATGTTATTTTGTTCTTCAAAAAATATTTTGTATTCATTCATTTTATATTTAGCTCTCTGACTCTGACACCTTTTTATCGGTGGTCTTTGCGGAAAACTAGTAATGATTACAACATAATTTTTAATTCCCCTTGGAGTATGGTGCTAATAACACCAACATTGTTGGCTCAACCCATGTATGGGCCACTCATTTAAGAGCTGGACCCAATGACCCCTGTGGGTCCCTTCCAACTCATGATATTCTGTGATTCTGTGTTCAGATAACAGTTATCATTATTCCTTTATTCACCAGGATTTTTAATAGGATTTTTTCTGTTTGTTTGCTTTTCTCAGTATGTTTTTTTGGTTGGTGGTTTCGGGGGTTTTTTTGTGTGTGTGTGTGCGCATGTGTGTATATTCCATTTTCCATTTTCTTAATTTTGAAATAGTTTAATGATAAAGAAGAAAGCTATATTAGAACACACTGTCTAAACTGCTAAGAAATTGTGTTCAATTTTTATTTAATTAAATAATTTCAGCCTTTCTGTCTTTGGAGAATCATAAACTCTTAACCTATACTGTTTATACACCTCATAGTCTTTTTTAGGAGTTTGAAAAACATAGTTACTCAAGAGAGGTAAATAAAATTATATTTTCTACAGCAGATGTGATAAAGAAGAATCTCAGTTTTGACATGTTTAAAATTTCTTACTCAATATGAATGAGGAAAAACATGAATAACTAGGAAGAAAATCTCTGCTGCAGCTGTGTGGGGTGATTGAAAGAAAAATTACTATGAGATGCATTTGAAAATAGGAGTGATCAAAGTGTCTATTTCCTGAGGTCTCCTCTCCTCTGTGATTCCTTTCTTAATAGTAAATCCCATAGTGCATCTGGAGATGAGAAGCTGTCTGCTTTGTATTAGTGTATGTATGGATTAGTTTAAAATGTATAAAATCAATGAAAGGATTTTAAAGGTTTTTTTATCTTTCTAGGAGCCCTGAATCAAAGAGTTTAAAATTTATGACTAGAGACCTGTGTAAGTGATACTGGAGGGGAATATGCTAAATAGGGAGAGGTTACGAGTCCAGAGGTTGACTAGAGGAGGGATTCTATCACAAATATGGACTTATCTTGGCTTATAACCACTACCCACTCTATTCAAGATGTCTCTTGAAAGTGTTTTTCAAAAATAATTCTGAACAATTGTTAATTAGGAGAGATTTGATAGAAAATCTGTAAAAGTTTCTGCTCTAGACCTACCATGGTTAATACTTATGGTAGATGTTTTGAGTCAGTAGTCACAGAAATATCCCTTTCTGGAATTTACTACAGCAGCCAGACACAGGAAATTGCATAACCTTATTAAGAGCTGATGCCATCTATTAAGAACATTCATGTACTTCACATCAGTGTTTTAATCTTTGCATGGTGTTCTTTCTATTGTATATCATATGAGCCTTATCCCTTCAAGACAAACAGAAACCCTTCAGTTTTGGTTCAGTGATAACGAGCATGAGAACTGCTGTTAAGAAAGGGAGTAACATTCACAGCTTCCACACATTTGGTAGGAAACTGCCTTGTATGACTAGAAATCTAATCAAACATAACAAATAATAAATATAAGAAAAACCCCACTAAAACATGTCTCTATTCAATTACAAGCTCTTATATTTTACAAAAATATGTTTAATGCCTTGTAGACATATCAAATGGGGAGTGATTTTCTAATGCTGCTAGCAGGAAGACAGAAGTAACTGTAAATAAGGTGGGATTATCACTGATAAAAAGTCAAAGAGATGTTACTCTCTGGTCCCCACACGTACATGTTTAATCTTGCAAGTTAAATCTGAGTTATTTATTTTGCATTCAGCTTTCTCATATTATTATTTTTGTTGCTTGCAACTAGAACAAACAAGACTTTTCTGCCAGCCTTCAGTTATTTAAAATATTTGCTTATTTTTTTGCACTAAAAATGTGTCATTGCCAACACAACTATTGTATGTGACCATGTAGAAGGATGGTTACTTGTTAAAAGGAGGGACATCTGCAAAACTGATGAAGGGATCAGGCAGTGCACAAAAAGAAGAAGGTTTGCAGTCTTGGGCTCCGACCTGTATTTACTCTCCCAAACAAGTATCCTGCTTTGAAAAATCTTCAAATCCCAAAGATTTTACTGGGAAGTAAAAGAAACTTATTAATCACCATATTCACAGAAGATTACCATTCTTCCCATACCTTTTACTGAAAACTAAACACATTTCTACTAATTCTATATACAGCAAGGACTTCTTCATACTCATCTCATCTGTAAGAACTTCTTCAGTATCTATCTCTAACAAAAGAAATGTATTTTTTTGTTACATATCTTTAGGAGTGCAACAAAACCTTCAGTAGTTACCTGCTTTGTGTGATAGGATATGAAAACATACAAAATGAAATTCTTGTTTGGGTAAATAAATTAATAAGATCTTCATGTCTTTATTTCCTCCTAACTCAAATCTGCATCTCTGTACTCTCCAATTTCAATAAATTTTAGAAAGTAATACTAAACTGTGATTTATAGGTGGGTCCTTAAAGAAGTCAGTAATGTTCTTTAAGTATCTCTAGGGCTTCTAAAGACTTATGTGTTCAAGAGAGATTTGATTGTTTGGCAAAGATAATGATAAAAAGGGGTTGAAAAACTCGCAAAAAAATAAAGATCAAGGTATGAAAGAGGAAATTTGGTGCAAAACATACCAGCTGCGTTTTCTTCCTAGTTACAATACCTTCAAAAGTATGAAGTATCTGTGTCTGATGTGAAGAGAAAAACAGAAAAAAACTCAATAGCTTGTTAGGAAAATTGTTGGGATGTCAGTTAGCTTACGAAAGAATATTTCCTTATGAGGGATTTTGTGAATGACAGCTGCTCCTTTCACCAGTAACTGATGAAATGGGGGTGACTGCTCACAGAATAGTAATGGCAATATGAGGGGCAAAGGAAGAAATGTGACAAAATGTACAAGTACTATAATTATTGGCATTTAGAAGAAGAAAAAAGTGGTAAATATGCTAATTATTGTTCAGATTTTATATTCTTGCTACTTTATCAGCAAAATAAAGCACGGCATTGGATTAAATACCAAGTACAATTTCCATGAGCCATTTAAAACTTGAGATAAAAATAAATTAAAAATGATCAAGATTCATGAGGTTTTCAGAAAAAACTTCAAATTCACTACTGAACAGAGGCCTGTCCTCATCAAATTCATTATAATTCACAGAAGCATAGATAATTTTAGGTTCAAGCAAAACCCTGAAGCTCACTGAGCCGAGCCTTCTACTGAAAGCAGGGTTAAATTCAAACTGAGATCAAGTTGCTCATAATCTTGTCCACCTGCATTTTGAATAACTGTCAATAATGATAGCAGAGGGACTGGAAAATTCCAGACCTATAAACATGAATTGAAACAGCTTGAGGTAAAAAGCCAATCTTTTGGCAAGTCTTATGTACTTATATATATTCATATTTTTTATGAATTGAGGAAGGTTGAGTGCTTAGCCCATACTCACCAGTCTGCTATACTGTAATTCATCTTTAAAAGAGATTAGGTTAGCTCCAGCCTGTACTGTGAAATAAAAAGTCTTGTGCTGTACAACCTGGGCTTGTAATGCTGCGAGTTATGCTGATGAGAGCAACTTTAAGAGTGTCTGTACCTGACAAAATATACAAAAGAAATAAAAGCCTAGCAGCATACCAGCTGATTGGACGAAATATTCTGACTCAGAAGGAAGTTTCAGAAATAAATTAAAGGAATCAAAGGAGGGCAGAAAGTAGTTTACATTTTAAAAGTGAGGAAGACCTGATGAGGCAGCAAATATCCACTAGAGAAAATTCATTGCTCAAACATCTCAAAAAAATAGCAAGACACAGAAGATAAGCTATGGCTAAGGAATTCTCCATATTCTGATCTCAACACAGGCGTAACTTTAACATTAGCAGCTGGGGAAGTTATTGTCTGTAGAAGAAAAAAGAAGATCTATTATTACTACTGAAAGTATTATTAAAAATAAAAGGCTCAACAGGGTCATTCTTTTCATGTCCCCTGCATTCTCCCTCTGCAGTCATTAATGTCTCTTAGGTGAAAATCACTCCTCCATCTTCTGCGGACTAAAGCACCTTTCTTATTTCTCCCATGCCCATCATTTTTTTCTGCTTGACAAAAATCAAGTCCAAAAGCCCCAAAAACAAAAAAACATTTACAAAAGTTAAACTCGGGGTGCAATTTCATGGAGGTATTTCCATCTCTGTTAGTTCCCAAGGATTGTCTTCATCCTGGATCATTTTCCTCATCTGGGATACACCAATGGCCTACACACATTTATTGTCACAAGTGAGGCCCCCAGAAGTTGCATGAGGGACCACTTGGAAGTAAAAGCCAGGGACACAGGAAGCCAGGGGAAGGGGCATGAGTGTTGACAGTCACTACCAGCCTCACTGTGGTCTAAATTCAAATGCAAGGAAGTGGGTGATATGTTCAAAAGTTTAGTTTTCACAAACAAATTATTTTTTCTAGATAAGAATATTAGCTGTCACTACAGCCTTGTCTCACTTTCATCCACTAAGTGTTTTTTGTTTAGAATGTGCTGTGGTCTTTTCACACCTTTTGATTTCAGAATAAATATTTTAATTTTCAGTTGCTAAAATCCTGACTGGAAAACAGAAGAAGTGAACAGTGGCTTCTGAAAGCAAAGAGGACAGATTTATTTTGTGGTTCTTTTGCTTACATACTTGTAATAAGAAAAAAATATGTTTCCTATCAGAACTTCATGAAATGCAGCTTTCCAAAAAGCTTCTGCTTTTTCATATGGGGCTTGTTTGGAAGTAGGGATCCCAAGGCTGAGCTGATGATGAAAAGTAGCACTGCCCTTGTTCTGTCTGCACCTGTCCCCAGAACCCTGCCTTGGGCTCCACCACGATGGGGTGGCCGATGCCAGGGGCTGGGGCTGCCCCAGGGCCCTCTGGCTGGGGCAGTGGGATGGGCCTGGCTGCCAGGCTCTGCTATTTCATGACCCCCCAAGCTGCCACAGAGCCCCAACACCCTCCTGCCAAATAATCAGGAAAATGCAGATAATTTTCAACACGTGTTCAGCCTGTGTATGAACTTACACAGTTCACAATAGTGTTAGAAAAATTAAATAAACACTGAAAAGGAACAAGAAGATGAGAGGTCCTTAATTATTTTCAATTAATTTTAATTGCTGACATTTAAAGCAGCAACTTATTTTCCTGAGTTCTTCCCTTCCCTGTCTCTGGATGACATTGTGCCTTCTGCTAGTTTTTGATTGCTTTGGATTCCCTCGGTGCTGTTTAAAAAGAAGAGCTTTAACAGGTGAAAAGTTTAAAATCTGTTTTGCTCAAGTGACTACATGGAGACAGGATAGCATTTGAAAGCTTAGCAGTTTATTTCAAGGAGGGAAAAGGGATAAAAGGAGGCAGCTCATCAGTAGTAGACTGAAATCCACCTTGCCAGTTTTGTGTATTTGTGTTATATATAGCCACTGCTGCCACACACACATCACGCACTATATAAAAACAACATTTGGAACCATTTTGACTAATAAAAAGAGAGAGCTTTTTTCTGACATAAAAATGGGGTTGGTTGTTTTTCTTCAATTTGGCTGGTGTTGCTGTTGTTAAAATAGGACAAACATTTTAAGGTAAATCTTATTAGACAAGATGGAAGGAGACCAGCAGCCCGAACTGACAATAAAAGGCATGTGGAATTTTAGATACCATAATCCATTTATAAGTATAGTCATTTTTCAGATGAATATTTCTTAAGATGCCACTTGCAAACATTTGCAAAACTCCCTGCAGTTGTCAGCTAGATTTGTCCCACGTACTTTCTTATCCTTGACTGCGTAACTGCTGACACCTTGCTCTTTTCTTAAATCCACAAGCCATTAATTACTGACAACTTGCCTTCTGCCTCTGAGGTACCTTAGTGACTATAAGATCTATTCCAAGTTCAAAGTTAACCATCTTATGCTATGTCAGGGGTTTGCTGCTGCTGCGGTTGTTTGCAGATAAATAATTGAAATGTTCCACCTATCTCGTCTGAATCAATGTCTCTCTTTTATTCTACCTGTGCAGCTCCACACCACTGACAGACTTCTTGGTGCCAGTGTTTCCAGCATTACAGCTTCTATAGTCATTTATTATGCACATTTGCCATTATGATTGAAAACTTTGATAATCTGCTTGTTTTCTGTCAAGACATACTGATAAAAAAATAATCCCTCTGTAGCCTGCATGGTCAAAAATCATTAAATGATCAATGATGTGTTCCCTGAAAGTGGGAATGAGTCAGATTTATTCTCCTGAAAGGCAGAAATTTTTTTTCTATTATAAATCAATAATTTAAAAATCCTATAAGTTAATCCTACAACTTAATCCTACATCCTAACAATTAAAACTTTCTTCTACCAAATGTCCATATTTATAGAAAATGGTTACATTTTGTACTTAGATAAAGGTGCAACTGGGTCTTTATGAGGCTCCAGTTTTCTATAAATATAGAAATTTGGTAATTATCACTGTTGTGCTGTAGTAATAAGCACAGCTGAAGAATACTGCTGCCGTTGTTTCTTTGGCTACAAAGCTAAATTTCAGACTTACAGGTTCTCTCTGGTTTTCATCTGCTTTTTTATTCCACATGGAATAAAAGAGCTTCAACATATCAGACTTAAATCTGTGCCTGGTCCTTACACCTGGTTGTCAGTGACATGTTCCAAGAAGCAGTATGACTGCTTCTGTGCCTGTGGATCAAGTGACAGACATCATTCAGAACCGAAACACTGGCATGTCCAAGCAAAAGATGAAACTGAAAACAACAGCACTTGACTCCCTCTGCACCCTCTCCTGTCATAAATCTCCTAGTTGTTACAATAAAAAACTGGAATTATATCTTAAGCCTTTCATGCTTTCTTCCTACTTTTGTCTCTCTCCATTTCTTCTTCCCTCTTTTTTATTCAGTAATCAAATACCAACAGTGTTTAAACTAATGGGCAGTATGGAAGAATACTAACTATGCAATGATAGACACCTAAACTGAACTAATATTCAGGAGGCTCTAATTACTTTTAAATTATCTACACACATAGGCGCCTGGTGGCTAACATTCTGAATTGTCACCTGCTAATTAAATGTGAGACATTCATGTACAGACTTCATTTATGCCTTGTAGAGTTTAAACTGTCTTGATAGAAATTGCAGTTGTTGTTTGGCTTTTTAAAGAAAAAAGACATTTAATTGAGGTGCTTCTTTTCACTTCCTCTCACTTTGTATTCCCAGAACTAAAATGGGTCTGTTGTCTTTTGTCTACTCCTTCCAGCATATGAGGGTCAGACAGCCCTTTTTTGGAGTGCATCCTCCATGACCTGATAAGATTAATCTTAATATCAGAATTTACATTATCTATGCATCTTCCTTTGGAAACAAGATGTCCCCAAAAGCTGATTGGAAGAGCGTCCTTTGTTGCCCCTTTGCACTGGCCTTCCCAAGCTGACTGGCAATGTAGAGGACAGTTGCATTTTGTACTGTAAAAACTATTGTAGATATATTTTGTTCCTCATCCTTTTCTGGTTTTACAACCAAGAAGTAAATATTATGTCTTGAATTGGTGCTTTTGATAGAGTTTTAATTTTTTGTGAAATAGATTGATGGAGAAATCATGTAACAACCGTGTTAAAATAACCACTGAATCTTTACTGAATTTCACAGGATTTTCAAGAGTTTCAGGTCTATGAAGTACAACAAGCCAGACCAAAATGTACACTCTTGACAGAAGGCATTTGTTTAATTTCTGTTAAAGGAGACATTCTTGAAACTTGTTCATAGTCTGGCTGTACTTCAGCTTTTGGCAATCTTTCTAAACCTCTATGGCTGTAAACTACTATCTCTGAAACAATTTTAAGGACCCCATCCTGATTAGTTAGTTGGGTTTCTTGGGGGGGGTTGTTTATTTTGTCTTGTTTTGTTTTCAGCTCATGCAGAAGGAGAATATGTGATAAAAATAGATAAGTTAGGGAGCAATATCATAATTTAGTAGAAAAATTGTAGCAAAACTTAGTGCAGGCCCTGTAGGAGAAAAAGATTATTTTATTAAACATGCAGCAAAATGAAAATAAATTAACAAACAAAAAAACCCCAACCATATTAACTCACATTAACACCCATGCTCACATACTCACAGGCACCAAGATTTTTGTGGTTTAGCATACTCTCCAGTGTGCAATGACCAATGACCTTGTAAAACAGTAGTTGGCCCCAGGATGATACAGGTTCCAAAGAACACCTCGTTACCTCCTCAGTTTTTCTTAGGTGGGTGACTAGCTTGTCTGTTTTTCATGTGTCTGATTAATCTCTTTCAAGATTCATTTCTCCATCTTGTTGAACCTCTACAGTCCTTCAGAATTTATTCAGTTATTTTTCTATTGACTAGAATGTTTTGAAAATCAATGCATAAGTGTGAGTGGGTTTTGATGGTCACCTGCTCATCTATGTGCTATCAGCACATGCTATATTCTCATTGGCTTAGTTTTCTGCTTTTTTTTCCATTGCTTCTATAGCAGAAAAATCCTGTTAATTCTCCCCTCCTACCAATATTAATGATTTTCCTGCAGTTCCACAGAAATGAAAGTTGCAGAACCAATTTCCCCTCAACTAATCGTGTCAACTAACAGATTAAAGTCATCTCTCAAAATGCAATAACCTATTTCTTGCATGGTTTGTAAGCAAACTGTGCCAATCAGTAAGTATTACTGCCTGGTCAGATGTGACAGCTGAGGAATTTGCATGAACTCATAATGGTCCTTGGTCCTCTGACAAGTGAACTGATCATTACCAAAGAATATGAAGTCTCTGAAGTGAAGCATGTTTATACAGCAATGGATAGATTGTTTGGAGGAAAACAAAGTCTGAGTGGGACTAAAGGCAGGAAGAACATGTATGCCTAGAGATCTGAAAGCACTTTCCGTTCTCTACTTTCATCTGGGTAGTACAGACTAAGACATACCATCTGCCTTGGAAATCCAATCCCCATCTCATGCCTTGGAAAGTTATTTTGAGAGCATTGCAGCACATTCTCTACTTGCTAGGTTTCTTCTATACTAATTTTTGACTTTTGATTACAGGGTCTTTAGTCAGAATTACAGCCATTCATAACATTTTTTGTATATTTACATTATATTATCTGTGTCCTAAAACATCTCTCCGGATTTTCAAGGTTTCCTTGAATGACATCATCTTCTTACCTAAAATGCTGATAAAGTATTAGAAATTATTCACATAAATATGTTGTCATTTCTCAAAATTACAGCAGAACATGGATATTTTATGCTTGCTGCAGTTTCATCCAAACTGCAGTTATTACCACATATGAGAAAGACTGTGTGAGGGGGAAGGAGAACATAAATGATGGATGATTACTCTCCATTACTGTGCTGAAAAGCAGCCAGTCACATCTTTCTTGGCTGCAGATCTCTACTTTCAATCTGTGAATAAAAAATATAAGTATGAATGAGAAACACAGAGTAGATCACATCTTGTAAAAGATTTCGTGGGACAATATGCAATAACAAGCACACAAAGCCTGTTGAAATTGTAAACCTGTAGTCCTTCACTGTAAACCTCCCTCTGAGTACGTGACAAACTGATTAAGGTGCAGCAAGATGTACTCAAAGACTATAAAAGACTAACAGGTAGATGTTTTATAGTCATTCCATGTATTGCTAGGTATTTTAGTCCCCTAGCACTCTGAACAAAGTACTAACAGGTACATTGCAACACCCAAAAGTAATACAGAAGTTTAGTTTTCTAAATATATCCCTAGGTTTTAAATAGGACTTCTGCAGAGATGAGTAAGTAGAGCTTTATACAGGTATGCCACAAAAAATGTAATTTAAATGTGTTTGAATGCATTGGTGATCCATTGGAAAATTTTATACAGTTTGAATATTTTAACGCCTGCCAGAATTCATAATTAAAAATGCTTTATGCTATAGCAAACTGGGGGGAAAAGAAGTGAATACTCATGAAAATGCATGTGTTACTTCTTATTCTGTATTTTCTCACTCAAATATTGATCATAAGGAAAGAGTCCTCTTCCCTGTCTTTCTTGGTCTGATTCCACACTGCCTTAGGTAATCACTATCTTGTGTGCAAAGAAGTGAGGCTACGATCAGAATAGTAGCATTTTACATGCAAACTGAAAAGCTATAAGAAATTACAGAGGCTTCAGGCAGTAAAAAATTGGATTCCCTGCCTATGTTGGATTGTACACTGCTGGCTAGAACCCAGTTTTGCAAAGGTAAAAGATGCACAGAAGATTTATAGGCAGCTGTTCTGTCAGGCAGTGAAACTTTAACCCTGTACTTCCTCTTGCTCCTCCTGGCTGTCTCATGAACTTATTTTTGTTGCTGTTTTTACAAACCACAGATCACCCTACAGTAAGCACATATAGACATTGTCAGAAAGCTGCACTTATTTTCCTGGCAAAATTTTGCTTTTAATTATTAAAAAAAAAAAAAAAAAATTGTGTCAAGAAAAAAATCACCTAAAATAACTAACTGCTGGTTCTAACTGCTGGTGTTAGAGATGTTATAGTTCTGAATAGATATAGTTTCTGCACTGACTCATCCCTTGAAAGTTACACCTGCTTTGGGGAATTACTGTTCAGAAAGGCACATTGTGTTACCTCGGAAACAGCTGCGACTGCATGTGTATATTTAGATAGAAGGTATTTCACTTCCTTCACATTTCTGTTTGATATACCATTTACTTTGTATTTAAGCTGTTAATGCAGTCAGTCCTTAGCTGTCACATCTGCTCTCTTTTAGTCTTAAATCTACCCAGCTGCAAAAGATGGTCCTGTAAGGATGCACCTCTGTTGACAGTGCCACATTTTAGTTATTTTCAAAATTTCTGCAGGAGAAAGAGTAAAAGAATATTATTAACATATTTAGAACCAGAAAGATAAATTCTATGCACTATCTTTAGAGGATTCAATATTTCATTAAGACAGGTCATCTAATAAAATCACACAAGGTGACTTCATTTCCTTTCATTTCACTTCACAATTGAGAACAAGGGTACTTGTCTGTAAGACAGATGCTTGGCAGGAATGAGGTATAGCTAGGTACGAAGGAGACTAAAATTATGGAATCTTATTTTTGTTACCGGAATTGAATTGTTGTGTGGCCTTGGGTAAGTCATTTAAATTGTCTATGCCCTGATTCATAGTTTCCCGTGTCAACAGAGTTTTAATAGTTGGCTAAATGCTACTGAGCTTCAAAAATACTTTGAATTCTTCATACACAGCACATAATAGAAATCTGAAATTTTTTTCACTATCATTATTATTTTTATTCTACACTGACCTTTCCCTAATTAGGGGAAATAGTAACATTACTGATTTAGAGGCAGCATGCTTCTGCTGCAAAGGAACTAATATTTTAAGCCATCCTGCTTTCTGCATATGAATGATATTTACTTCAAAAATATGTATTTCATAAAGTTATTACATAAAAATTAGTGCTTTAAAACAGATAACAAAAGAACTGAAAAAATATATCTATCAATTTCCTGCTACTTTCTTGTCATAATAGAGCAGAGAAAGTAGTGAAGAAGAAAAATATTAAGAAAAAATAATATATATTTTCATACAAGTCTGTTTCCAAACTGGTCTTCATTTGTTTATGTTTGCATATAAAAACAGTAAAACTGTTGATTGAAATTACATTTACTCTTTCAGTATTAAACATACGATTTTCTCCTTCCTTAATTTACCTTTTTTATTTTTGTCTAACAAAATTTTTTTTTTCCTCATTTCTCTTCTGGATTCCTTAATAGAAAAATACTGTACATGTCCCCTGAATTTCTAGCTCTTTTCTGCTCAGCGATATATATAGAGCAGCATCAGTTCTGATAACTCAGTGATAAAGATTTCTGCGTGCAAATGTCATGAGACTATTCCTGCCAGCCTGAGCTGTCTTTTCCCAATTTACTGGGAAAGTGGTCTTGAGTGGTGTACAGTATAGGAATGATACCAGGTTTTTTCAGATATTCAGCCAGAAATGAGAGAAACTGCAAAAGGTGAGATAAGTTTCAGTAAAAAGAAAAAAAAAGTGAAGCTAGAGTAGCTTAACTAAAACCAGTGATTTTAGAGGCATACATGTTTGCAGTGTTTAAGGCACTCTAATTTCTAGAATTTTGTTCCTTGCAATATCAAAATTGTAAATTTCAGACCCAGAATATTGCTTTAAGATGCCAACAAACAAGAATTACACAAAATGGGGTATTACTTCTGTTATCATGTAGGAAAAAAAAGTCAATAACATAGGTTTAATGCATATATAAATGCAAATAAATAAGGAAAAAGAGATTGTAGGGAAAAAAATTTTAAAAAGCAGTTCTATAGCAATAGAGGCCAGTGCTCAGCAGGTGTAGGTTGAATGGCATTTTCTTGGGTAGGCACTGGGAAATCTAAACTCACAAGTCACAATACTATGTTCTTTCAACAAACCAAAGACTTCGGTATTTCAGCATCAGATCAAAAGCTGCAAGAATGCACAGAAATAAAGCTGAGATCATCAAGGACATTGACAGTGTCCTAGATCACAGGAAGAATATGAGCATTTGTCAGATGAAACCATCAAGGTAATGAAACTGAAAACAAATTAAAGCAAATTTCCAGTGTTTTCTGACAGTTAGTCTTTGATTACTTCCTGACTATTAATTTAATGATATGTGATAATTTCAGTATCTAAGTATGAAATACCATGCAGGCACTTGAAAAATTAGCAGTATTGCTAGAGCCACTTTTGAATCTGCACAGTAGTCAGTTATCAGTCTCCAGATGCTTTTTGGGATGAAGAATGATAGAGGGCACACCAAAACAAGAGCAAATCTATTTGTCTAGGCAGTCTTGGTGACGTGTAAATTCTGTGTTGTAACAAAAATCAGGGTTGTCATTTTTGACCTATGAAATATTTGTTTTTATTCCAACAGCCTTTGGAAATTTAAATGAGTTGAATAAATACAACCTTTCATCATGAGAATTAGGAATTTTGTTTTATGTAATCTCTTTTCCTCTAATCTTTTCAACTTCAGTGTTAAAGACAAAACCATTAGAAATGCTGTCCCTGTACCTTTCTTAGAAACATCTTTCTGATTGTGATGACAACATTATTCATGACTATCTCATATCCCTATGCTCATGCATAAGTATTGTCTTCTAAAGCAGATCACTCATCTTTCTATTTTCACACTTTAAAAGAAAGCAATCTTCCTTCCACCTCTGTTTTACTATCTCTTCTAACATGATTTCATAGAAATTTTTCATTTTCACAGTCATCCTTGCCATCTTTTTTGGTATCTAATTCAGGTAAATTTCATCATTATCAGCTGAGTAATATTGTATACAATATTTTGAGTAAGATCCTGACAATATGTTACAAAATGGGAGCAATATTTTCCTATCTGTAATGAGAGTTTGATGCACTCCAGGATATTATTATTATTTTCACAGCTGTGTCACAGTCATCTTATTACTCACCAATGTACTCAAATTTTCCTTTCCTTTCTTGCATACAATGAATGTAGTTTACATTTATAGGTTCAAATTCTCATTAATCATAAATTATTTATCTTTCAAATTTGTATTATTTTATTTCTTTTCATTTCCATTGCTTTAGCTCCCAAGTTCATCCAATTTCTCCACTTACTGATCAGGTCTGGATAATACTTTCCACTTTCTAATACTTCTACATTTCAGGGTGCCCACTTGCTTCCTGCATAAAATTCTCTAAAGAAAACATTAAAGAATGTCTACGCCAAGAAAAATGACTGAAGGAAATCATTGTCTAATTTCTTCCCAGTCTGATCTGTTCAATGCAACTTTTGCCACATTCCTGTTGCCTAGCTATCGCTAAGTTCTAATGAATATAAGTTCACTCCTCTATAGGGAACTGTGTGAAGTGCTTTGAACTCTAAATAGATTGGAATTATTTGACTACGATGATCTAATAGATCATCTGTCAGAAAATATGCATATATGTTTATTTCCAAAAAATATATATGGAGTGAATCTACTGTGCTAGATAATAATCTTATAACTTATTCAAAGGTCCACAGAGTTCCATGGATTTGGTAATTTTTTTCTCCAAAATATGTTTTAGGCCATTATACATCACTGAGGCCTGTTATGTGCATATATCTGATGTACATACAAAGCTGTGTTTACTCCTCTTCATACAAAGAGCATTTCCATCATTCAGTCATTCACAGTACTGGACTTGCAAATTCAAATGATGATTCTTTTACAGACTAGATTCTTCAAGACAGAGACTAAGGGTTTATTTTGACTTTTTTAGAATTTGAAATATGAATTTTGTTTCCATTTTAGATATCCTTACTTTTGCCATGCACTTATTTTTTTCCATTGTTTTGTTGGTGTGGGTTTTTTAAATTATCATTGGTTATTATATTTTTTCTGTATAGCAATTACATTGAAAAAAAAAGAAAATCTGAGGCAAAACTATTTCTTTGGCAACTGGAATAGATTAACCTTGATCTTTTCTCCTTTCTGAGTATGTATTAGTATCACTTTTCTTCTGTTCCCTATCCCTGCTGACCCTTTTCTATTTTTATCTTTGTCACTGACAGATGTAATTTTCTTTAAAAGAATCAGCTTAACTGTATTTTGAATATTTTCACTTTGTTTCTGTACTTCCTTGTAATTTTGTCATAGGAAAATTTATTGGAGTGTCTTTTTTGATACTTTGTCATTGTTTTCCTAATAATTGTTTGGACACATATTATGTTGTTTTGTGTTGGTTTTCTTTTCATTCAGTAAGGCTTGCACTTCTTCCATATAAGTGCCCTCCTACTTTGAATGAAAGCTCAAAATTTGCCCTTTTTACAGAAAATAATTCTTTGCTCATTCCATTCCAATACTTGTGTTCATCATTCAAGCCAATTAACATTGACAATTAGAAATAAGAAACGAAAAATCCATGGCTAATTTTTGTCTTACATTTCCATATCTCAGATTACTTTCTGTAGCTGACACTTTTTATAACTATGTTTTCTGATCTAAAAGAATTTATTTCCCTGCTTCATTTCAGTATTTGGTAGAGATATCTGCCCTCTCCACATGCAAGAATATTTTCTCCCTTAAATTATTATGATATCTATTTTAAAATGTATGCCTTGAAAATTGTTTCAGACATACTTTACTTGTTACTTCCAGAATTTTACTGAGATTGTTATGTAGTGAACTTCTGCAATTTCTTATAAGTGAAAGGGGGGAAAAAAGTGAGGAAAAAGGAAGAATTTGGAAATTTTTCAAGAACTGGATTTGAAGTCTGTCTAAACACATGTATAATTTAAAGGTTACTTTTGACCTGATTTAAACATAACTGATAGAATTTTTGAAAGTTGAGCACAGTAGGATATTAAATATCAGAAGAGCTTTATGACTGACCTTAACTTGAATTATCTTTGCTTAGTCAACAATCTTCTTTTGTCTCCAATGCTATAAGAAAAATGCTGAATTAACAGTCCATTAACATCTAAAGCTTTCTTCTTGCTTTGTGATGGCTAATACAGCTGGTGTGACTAAAAAAAAGGGCCTGAAGGAAACATTTTGTAATCAGATGGACAGCAAGAGGGTATTTTACTCTGTGTGTTGTTTTAGTTCTTTTTGTCTTCATTGAGATTGCTGAAAAAAATGTTAAATTAATGGTCAGCAGTTATGTGAGGACTTACACTCTATGACCTAGTTTCAAAACACAATTCATTTGACATAGGCTCCTTGATTGCCACCTGAGTGTAATGTAATATCTTTCAAATATTATTGACTAGCAACTCCTTTGTACTCACTACTCACTTCATATAGGTATGAGACTTTTCTTCCTAATTCACTATTAACTTCCTGAGGCATGAAGTCCATTGTCTTACTCCATCCTTACTTTACAGTGCCACAACTTCTTGAAAGCTTTTCTTTTAGAATTCATAGAATATATATGCAGAAGAAGACATAAAGCAGTCTATTGGTTTTATATCTTTTGCCTGCCTTTTATAAAAAGAGGAAAAATTCTGACCACATGTAAATAGTGGTAGAGAATTTTATTGCAGATGGATCTAGAAGGCAGCACTACCAGAAGCACTGATTGTAAAACCCATTCCTGCAATCTAGTTTTGTAACTCAAATAGTGAGAATGTCTGTTATATCTCAACCTTTTAGAGATTGAGAGGTTGTATAAAAAACCAAATTTATAAAGGAGAAAAGAAGTGAAGGGGAATAAGGAAAGGAGAACTAACAAAAAAAAGGGAAGGAGTATGGTTTTAAAAGAAGTCTGTAAAATCATATTTTTCAAGCTCCCAACATTGCTAACCTCCATAATACTGATGTACTACTGCTGCTAATTGACCTTTAAATTTTATGCTAATATTATATTTTATATACATTTTAGAAATAGAAGAAGGTTAATCTTCTTGCAGACTATAATTTATATATTTATTCTTCCATGTTCAATTACATTTTTTGAAGTGCTCTAAGTTTAATAATTCATACTTAACAGCTCTCTGATGAATACACTCAGTTGTAAACAAGATGTACTGTTTCTAAGCTAGTTAAAGTTGCATCCTTTTAGTCTAACATTATGTTGTCTTGTACACACTCATTCTTCTGCCTTTTAGGTGTAAATAACATGTCTCTATGTCCTTGGACAATATGTATGAAACCTGTTACATTTGCTGTCTGTCTTGTAATGTAAAAATCAGTAGGCTCTTACTTATAGAAAAAGCATGTAAAAAATAATAAATAAGTTGCTTCAGGTGTTATTACAGTTTTTTCCTAAGCCCAGGTAATTTGCTAATCTTCTAAACACAAATATTCTGATTTATACTGCAGTTAACATTGTCAAAAAATTAGATTTTATAAAAGACTAAATAAACTATAAAGTTTACTATAAAGTAAAAAAAAAGAGCCTTATTGATGTGTGGTTCTTCATCCAGCATGTGGAGTTCTTACTTTAATGCTGTCTGGATGCCAGACACCCACCAAAGACTCTCTATTACTCACCTCCAAAACTGGACAGAGGAAAGAAAATATAGGAAAAGGTTGATGAGTTCAGGACTGGGATTCACTCACTGGTTACAGTCATGGGCAAAACGGAATCAGCTTGGGGATTTTAATGGAATCTATTACCAACAAAATCAGAGCTGGATAATGAGAAGTAAAGCAAGTCTCAAAGACACCTTTCCCACACCCCTCTCTCCTTCCCAGCTCTGCTTCCTGCCACCCAGGTGTGCAGGGAAAAAGGGATAGGAGGTTATGGTCAGTTCATCACGTTTTTTCTGCAGCTTCTTGGGGAGAGGAATTTTTCTCCATAAACTTCTCCAGCGTAAATCCTTCTCAAAGGCTACAGTTCTTCATGAAGTGATCAGGAGTGGGTCCCTTTCCATGGGCTGCAGGGGAAACTCCAGCACCTGGAGCACCTCCTCCCCCTCCTTCTCCAATGACCTCAGTGTCTACACCTCGGTGTCTAGTTGTTCCTCTCACGTATTCTCAACCTGCTTGCCTCTGGCCACAATTACATCTGCACAATAACTTTTTTCCTTCTAAATATGTTATCACAGAGGTATTACCACCATTTCTGATTGGCTCGGCCTTAGGCAGTGGCACATCCATCTTGGAGCCAGCTGGCATTGGCTCTGACGGACATGGAGGAAGCTTCTGGCAGCTTCTAACAAAAGAAACTCCTGTAGGCCCCCTGCTACTAAAAGCTGGCCAAGTAAACCCAATACATAGAGAAAGAAGGCATAGGTAATCAGAAATTTTATAATACTTCTTTTTTAAGTGGCAAAGATTCCCAAGAATAATTAAGGAGACTTTCTAAAGAATTAAGCTTGCAGACTTTTAATGGGAATTGTGCAGATAAAGGTTCATACGATGCTTTGGCTATCTGTAGATAAAAGACCGGTAAGATCACTTTCAGTACAATAAGAAAACATTGAAAGATGAAACTTATATATGGTCCTTTTTTCTCCTATTACTAGATATCCTAAGGTAGAGACTTCTGTTACATTCCACTGCCTGAAGGATGTTGTCCTCAGATGTATGGTCTCTGGGGAATTGGGGAGATGAGGGTGCAGTTCTGATCATGGCGCTTAAGTGGTCTTTAGCTGCCACACTGTCATTTGTCATGTGCCTAAATACCTCTAAAATCCTGAACTGGCCTCATTCTGGGGCTGAATATGCTAAAAACCGTATTGTTCTCTGGGTCAGCTCACTGCTGCTCAAATAATTGCCACTAGTTTGCACAAATTCTGAGCTACTGGAAGGCAAATAAAACTACTGCTGTAGTTGCAAAAAATCCTTTTTAAGAACTTTGAACTCATGTCTAAATGCTTCTCTGCGGGTTTTTTTTTTTCTCTTAAGCATGTTGAAAGCAAACAGTAGAACACATGTTCCGTGAGATCCCATTTAGTTCAGAAAATAATTTTGCTGTCAGAGTATTGGCATCCTTTTTAATTCACTCAGAAAAAAATATAAGCAGTCCAGATTTATTGGCCTGAATCTTGATGAATTATTTCACACAGTTTTGGACAGCATGGTCACCTTTAAATCTAATAATGTTTAAATTTTTTTTTTTGTATCAATTGGTTTATATAACTTCAATCCACCAACAAATTACAGAGGTAACATGATAGAGCAAATCCTGGTTTTCTACTGAAGTTGATAAGAGCTTACCTGAACTGCCTCCACTTGGGTTTTCTAACAGAGCAGTGATTTTGCTTTTCTAACGCGATGATTCCTTAGGCTCAAGGCAGATATCATTTGGCAAGGTAGTCTGTTCAAGGCCATTAGCTTTTCTCACCCATTGCTTTGCCAACAAAATTTGCTAGTGAGGGAGCTTTTAATTTCTTTAATTTCTAATTTCCAAAGAAAGGACAGATTTTCAAATTTACAAAGCCATTAGGTTTTCCTATGATTGAATGGCAAGCAAGACAAATTAATTATCCCTCCTCAGATGGAGCACCCGTGTCAATAAAGTTTTTATTTTTTAGTCTCATATTAGTCAAACCATAAGGTTTTAAAGATAGATGTTTTACTTTAGGATTGGGTATTAACAAGCTTCAGCTGTTGAAATAAGTTAGCTGAAGAGAAAATGCATTCTCAAAACCTCTCTGGTTACTTGCAAATATGTCTTCTTTCACATTAAAACATCAATCAAGTATTTCTCTTTACCTCCTTGTATACTCAATTGAAGGCTATGAAAATTCCTTTTAACTCAGTACGAAGTATACTAGGTCCTCCAAAATATTTGTATGCCACTGTTTCATTGTGGATTTGAGAGAATGCTTACTTCAGAGACAGAATGACTAAGCAAATTAATTTATTGTCTCTTTCTTTGAAACTATATGAATCATAAAAAGTGTGAAATTAAAGTATTGGAAGACATTTTGTGGGTTTTGGGTTTTTTTTCCTACAGCATTCCATCACACTGGTATGACTATCACATTGCATTTGTATGCCTACTTAATGCCAAATAATTTTCAGGACTGCTTGTTGTTTTCTGAAGCTTACTTGCCATCCTGTACACAGCACTGAAATTACATTGTTGCTGTCACTGGCTAGGGAATAGTTTACTCCAGACTTATGGTAGGAATGAAATAAGCTAACAAACAAAAATCAAACAGTTGCATGAACATTGCCATATTATTTTCATTCTCCAAAATATTGAAAGTGCTCTGCTCCTCTTCAGGTCTTTTTATCAAAAGATGACAAAGATGAATCAATCAGTGCCAAAGATCAGATCCCTGACAAACCCGAGTAGATAACTTGATATTCTGATTCCAAGACCAACAGTGTTTGATTTTGACAGAGTCACTGTGTCAGTAGTAACATTAGTATTGCTGTTCTGTTTTTAAGGTTTAATCGACATCCGTCATCAGTGGTATGAACAACCATCCAGAGAAAATTCCCCATGTTACAACTCTCCTCTAGGAAATACCAGCTAGAGAAAGTGATGAGCAGTGGAAGGATGAAGAGTGAGGCAGAAAGACATTGTCATTCATTGTAGGGAAAAGACTGAGTGAAAAATTAAAGAAAACAGGTAAGTTATTACAGTACAGAAATTATAGGGGAGAAATGCAGTTGCTGTTCCTTGCATGGAATGTTGTCAACATGCCTGACTTCCCACACACATTATATGATAAGGGGGGGATGAAACTGAGAGTGAAGCACAGTGGAGAAACAATGATCTAGTTCTGTTGAAATCCTTGCAGAGGAGGCAACTCAGTGATACTTTTTAGCTGATAAGCCACATATCAGCTGCCTAGCAAGGGAGATAAAAAGAGTTGTCTTGCTATTGAACCTGAAACCAGGGTGAAATCACTCTCCTCTAGAATACTGATCTCCATCCCAAGGTTACCTGAGATGTAATACTGATCCACACCTCCATCCCAAAGCTACCTGCCTCCAAGGTATGAGCACCCCTCTCTAAGCATGATGTATGCCTAGAATCACTCAAGATCCTCTAGACACAAAGAAATATTACAAAACTAAGTTAAGAATGGGGAGAAGTTAGGGAAGACTCCATGATAGCATCTGGGATCAGTTGACAAGCTGAACATATCTTCTCCCCCATGGGGACATCTATCAAGTAAGAAACATACTCTGCACACTGAATTGTTACCTCGAGCTAACTTGTGTTAGGGATTAGAACTTACCTATATATTGCTTTGAGTAAGCTTTTGCAGTCAATTACTATCACCAGCAACCTTTGGACTTTAACCTGCCACAGTTTTCTATTATACTAACAGTGTTATTCTGTAAATTGTTTGTGTGAGTCCTTCAAGGGCACTGGCAGTCACCAGCAGTGGGTAACACACTCAGCTGTGGGGACCTGGGATGGGGTGGGTGTCTCTTATGCTGTTGTTGTGCATGCTGGAACAAATTAGTTGAACTGGCCACCATCCCAGTGGACTGCTCTGTGGAGAGTCCCCATAATAGGAAACTGACAAACTGGTCAGGCACAGGTGTCTGGGCTTTCCTGAGGTCCTGACACACCAGTCAATCACAAAGGGTTTGAGGAAATCTTTCCTTTCATGTGACATTCAGCATGGCCTCCGCATCCCATCAGTCTTATCTATGTTGTAGGTGAGGCCAGACTGCCAGATGGCCAGTCCTCCATAGCTTTGGTCTGTATTTGCTTTACCTCTTCAAGAATGCAAAATTGACCAGAAGGCAACAGAAACCTTTCCAATTTGCGAAGTTGTGTTTTTTGTAGTACACAAAGCCCAAACTAAAGTAAGACAACTCTTAATACAGATGACAATAATTAGCTAAATTAGACTGATTAGAATGAATGTCATTGACAGATGCCTCCTGTGCTTCTATACTGCTTTCAGCTGTAGTCAATTGGATTTTCATACATATTCACTACAGGTGTTAAATTTGAAGAACGTGCCCTTTCTGTCTTCTCTGAATATATCTACCTGCTCCCAAAAGGACAAGAATTATGGATTGTTGGTTACCCCTTCTTATTTCCAAGGAACAGTTGCTTTTGAATATTTAAATCACTCTACATTTCAAAGTAGCTATTTGAATTTAAATTCCTTCATGGGAGTGCTTTGTGCATGAGCCAAGTTGGCCTACACTAATCTCTGAGTAAAGGATAAAGTATATTGACCTGTGCTAAGCTACAGTAAAAAAAAATGTCATGCATACTATATTAACCTATTTTTCATGATCAGCTGTTATGAAGTATCAATTTTTCATATTATTTTATTATGTTATCATATACTAACTTAAACTGAAAGATAAATCAAGTCAAAAACTAGAAACTGGAGGGGAAAAAACATGAACAAATATCCAGACAGAATCAATAGCTGCAACAACAGGTTGTATGTTCTGTGAGAGTTCTATTCATGTGTTCCTCACACATAAAACAGGAAAACTTAATGTTTTGACCAATTGAAATTTTCTTTTGAAGCTTATCACTTTGGTGTTTAATCTCTCCCCTTAATACATCTTTCTTTATATTTAAATGTGATGAGACCAGGCCAAGCATTGCAGACTGCTGGAAGATATTTTTCCACAGGATGGAAACATTATTACCTCAAAGGAAATTTTAATCTGGTAGCATCTGATAAAACACTATTTTTTCCCATTATTCGATCATCTATGAAACACTAAAAACACCAGAAAAAGCTTGATATTTTTAACCTCTTTGTCATATTTTTTTGCTGAAGCCCTTTTCAATGTTAACAAAATCTCAAGAATCAGCAAGACAACATATTTGAAAACAAGAAGATTATGGTTAATTTGGATTGTACCTAGAGTCATAGGAGTCACTAAAGCTATGTATGGTCCTGCAGTCTGAAGAAAGTATAATTTAATTTTGATAGCCTGGAAATTCTGTGTGTTCTTTATTTTAAGGAGAAACTGTTGTTTTTGTTTTACTTTGTTTTCGGTTTCTTCTTCAGGCAGTATTTTACCATTGGTACTTCATCAAATGCAAACCTTTCCTAACACTCTCTGTATTTAGCACGTGCACAGAAATGATCTTTATAAGCAAGGGTACTATTCATTACAGCAAGATTATGTGTACGATGCAGAGAGTAAGTAAGTAGCTTATGCCATTAAAAACATCCTATTAAGCTACTTACATTACCATCAAAAGAAAGAGATTGTGTCTCCCAAAATGAGAAAGTCAGTAGAAGAGATTGTGTAAAAGAAAAGGTATCCAGCTCAAAGCAAAAATCTCCCATCTTGATGATGTGATTGTTTATCTGTCTCCCCTAATCATGTATAAATCTTGGAACCTCTTGAAAGCCATAGGGAGATCTGCTAAGTACTTGAACATGATCAAGATTTTGCCCAGCATTTTGTAGGTGAATCAATAAATACTTCTTTTTCTGTAAAATTTTAACAGTCTGATGACAACAATAAAGGATGTTCTGATCATTAAGGAAATAGGACATTAAAATTCAGACTGAATATTCTTGTTAAGACTCAAATGGTCTTATGTGGCTTGAATATCTGGCTTAATATTACACTGTCTTAATTTATTAGTAGTTAGCCTCAAAGAGAGGAAAAACTATCAGTGTATGAGGAATACGAAGGCAGAGCAGTAGTTAAAATGCTGCATTATATGTCAGTGCACATAGGGGCATTTTGTACTTGGGCTATTTTACTTTGCAAATTTTCCTTCTTTTTCTGTTCATCAAGATCATGATATAAATAATAATGATGAAACTAAGTTATAGGTAAAAATCCTTGACTATTCTGAAATACAATTTCACTAAATGTATAAAAATTGCTGATAGTAGTACCAGAATATTATAAAGATTTAAAATTAAATCCATGTCATGATTTGAATGGTGTTAATGGCAGCTCAACTATGGAATTTGTGAGCTTGTATTTCAAGAAAATGACAGATTAGTTTCACTGCAGTCTGTTGATCCCTTGTTTACCTTTTTCTTCATGGTTTCTTGATGCCAAAGAGGGAACATCTCAGGACTTTCTTTCGGGCTATTAACAGTACAGAAAAAGGTGAATTTGGAGTCAAAATAGAAAAAACTTCAGGATATACATGGCCAGTATGGTTTTGACCAAAGAAAAGGAAACCCAAAAAAATTCACTGAAAAAGGTCAGCTCATTCAAACATAAGCATTTCAGCAAGAATACAAATTTGAACATTCACAAAAATGTAAACAACCAAACCTCTCCCCCACAAAACCTGCAAACCACATCAACTTCACAAGTCTCAGGTAGAATGACCTATGCAGTCAAGACGTAATCAGACAAAAATATTTGAATAGAATGACAAGGTAAATGGTCTTTTAGCTTATGTGAAGAAGAGACAATGATCTATTTACCTACTGTGTTCAACTTAGACTCAATGTGATTTTACTTTGGTGTACAATTAAAAGAACTTCTGACTTTGCCCAAGCTACTGGTGAATAGAAGGAGAAAGTAAAATCCTTGGGTTTTTTTTCAGTAGTGGTTCAGCATTCAGCTTGATGTTATGCTGCACAACAGGTTTATGACCTCAGTTAATCATCCAAACATTAAACTCCATTTAACTTTATACCATTTCTAGGAATAGGAATTTCAATCTGATAACATCTCTTTAAAAAAACATGGCAATCACAGTCCTTGCAACACTTCTAACACCTTTTAAACTACTTTGGGTCAAAATATGAAACCAATTTGCTTTCATCATGGGGGCAATATAAAAAGTTTTCCCTGAGTCTGAATTATATTTTTCTACCTCAGTCATTGATGGGGATAAACACAGTTTTTGAGAGTAGGATTACTTTTTTCTATATACTCTCTGATTAAAAAAGGTATTTTAAAAGAAGTGGTTTGGGAGCTGAATATTTACATGTACAAATAATTTTAGAAAATATGTGTTCACATGTGAGGACTTTATGCAACACACCACTGTGGCTTCAAATGAGATTTTCTTCTGATTTCCAGAAAATTCTTGCACTGACTTCTTCTTTCATTGTGTTTGATTAGATATATAAGGCTTCATATAAAGATTCCATTACAATCCTATCACATAATGATGAGGTAAATCAAGTTTTTTCAACCAATATATTTCTGTATGTAATTATGGTCTAATGTATGCAGATTTTATGTACCATAGGGAAAGATTTTTTTCTTTATTTTGTGAGAAAATGTAAATTATAGTAACAAAATATAGCCTATCATATGTATATCCTTTTTTTTTCATTACCTTCTTCTGGAAACTAGATCATATTGTATACCGAGTTTCCCCTAATTCAAAGAACAGTTAAGGAAGAAATATTAAAAAAAAAAAATCAGTAAACAATAAAATACATTTTAAGCTGCATTAAAAATGAACTGAGGAAGAACTCTTGGTGTAGAAGAAATCATTCTATGGTGAAAATATATCTTAGTATGTATCTGGAAAAGTTAGATGTAGATTTGGCAAACTTAGGGATGCCATAGTTAAGACAGCAACTTGTAGAGCTCTTAGTATCTTGTTGACTTTCCCATTTTTGTCACTAATGAGGTGAATACAATGATGTCTCAAAAGTGTATTACTCTACTTAGACTCTAAAGTAGACAAAAATTCTATATATAAAAAATTAAAATCAGTCACATGACAGATTGCAATCAAGAATTTACTACTAGATTTGATATAGTTAATTGTGTTCACCTTTCAACTCTTTAAGGAGCTTAAAAGTCAGGGTAATTGTATGCTTTATAGTGTATTTATTTCCTTTTCAGAATGCCAAACTACGACTTTTCTTTATATCATACAAGAGTATTTGTCCATAAAATTAAGAAGCTGCCATTTTATATTCCATACCATGCTTTCATCCAGGATCTCTAAAAGAAAAAGGATAGGAAATATTTTTAATTAATTATTGCTAGCACCTGAAGGGTAAACGGGAAAAGTAATTGAGAAAAGACCTTAACTGAAATGGAACATTGTGACGAATCCTCCCACTCCCTTTCAAAACAACAAATAAAAGAAAGAGTAAAAAGAAAGTTGGGTTTCTTCTCTGTAAATTCTTAGAAAGAAGGAAAAGTATGAGTTGGTAGCATCAAATTTCATGAGTCCTGCAGTGACTATATTTACCAGCCATCAGAACTAGAAGGCTTAGTAAAGCCTGTGCTATCTTAGTGGGAATACAACCTAAAGTACACTCAGTTTACTCTTTTGAATAAGAAATGTAAGCCAGAACGTCCATTGTTTGACTCTGTTGAATTCAGTAGATTTCATACTGGTCAAAACAGAGTAAGAGGTCTTTACCTTAAGTCTTCTTCAAACAGCCTAATTTTATGTTGGGGTATTTTAGCAGCACTCTTGAAACTGTGCACTTTCAAAATTCTCGGAAATCTCAGTTTAAAATAAAACTATTCAATTGGCAAATGGTGGAAGGAAAGATATATTATTCCACTCTAAGATGGGAGTGATTGCAATGTTTGATATATTTTCTTATCTAGGATTTGTGGCCTCTAGTTAGATACTGAAGCTTTTCAGAAAGTTAAATAAATAAATATGATTAGAAGTCTTTTTAAAGGGCTGTTTCAATTAATTTGCCCAAATAATTTCATTACATTTGCAGGACAGAGAAAATATTTCTTACATTTAGTCAGCAGAATATACACTATACCATCCAGCTATGCAACACAAATAAGACTCAGAGGAAGAATTTGAATCAGATTAAAAACTGTGAAAACCTATTGTCGAGGTCATTTTTGGTGAGCATTATACAGTATGTGTATTATGCAAACCCTCATGTATACATTATGGTAATGTCTGCCATCAAACATAGGGGATTTCCACCTTTCTTTCTTACTGCAGCAAAACAAGTGGCAGGCAAGCATGTAGAATGTAACAGCAAACTTAACTAAATTAGAACTGTGCAACAGAAAACGTACATATGCAAGAGTTTTTATGGTGTCAGAATAAAGCATATTTTTTACCGTAGAAAGCACAGCAAAAAAAACCCTCACCTGAACCTTGTTTCCTAACAGTGGAGCTTTTTGCGTTTTTTACAGATACAGAAGGTGGAAAAGCAAGGAAATGGGCTGTTTACTCGAAACCACATTTAAATCTCCTGTGAATGTTATGTGCTAGAATCAGCATTTTTGACATCTTAATCCAGATGCATGAATTATCTTCCCACAAACAACAGTGAGATTAATGAAAAACTGTTCTCTCAGAGCCTTGCTGATTTAATACCTGCTTAAATTCTGCAGCATATCTTGCTCTCATTAAACTGTATACACGTGGCTCTTTTTCTATTTTTTTAATTTTTTATTGAAAATCTTACATGTATGACTAAAAGTCATGGACGATATCTTTCAGTTCCATTACAAAATCTGTCATATATATATATATATATGCCTATATATATATATTTAATACAACTAGAAGCAAATCTACTGAATTATGGAACAATGATTGTCTATTAAAATGCAACTCAAATTAAGTATGTTGTAGATGGTTAAAATTATTTTTCTTCTCTGATGGAGTTGAAGGCCACTTTCACATAGTTAATTGATAATGCTGGGCTGCAAAAATTACAAAGCCTTAATGATAATTTCCCATCCCCCAGCCTCACATCACTCATACACTGGGATTTCAGTACAAGGATCCTTCTCTCAGAAAGAAGTATTTTAAGAGTGAGCATCATCCTCTGTGGAGTACCTTCTGTTAACAAACACAGTTCTGCAAACAATTCTGTGTACCTCTCAGTAATTGCAGGCAGGTCAAGTCAGTTCAAGATAGGTACAAGCAAAAATTTTGCAGGAACAAACCCTAATTTAGAACCTCATCTACATTTTATCTAAAACAAAAAAAAAAATCTGAAATAATACTTAAACCCACTATTTTACTTGAATATATGCCTTATTAGCTAGTAATAAATCATGAAAGGTGAAGTATAAATATTGTCAGAATCATAAAAAAGTTGTCTAATTCTAAGAAATCCTACTTCAAAACCATACAGTATATTAACCAACAATAGTTGTCCTTCTGTTTTGGCACTCCTGAACCAGCATAGAAATTATGTGTAGTGAGTTAACACCTTGGGGAAAAAATACTTATGTGAAGCAAGATCTAAAGACGACTTCTGAAGTTAATAGTATTACATTGCTTAACACAAGAAAGAAATTTAAAATTTTTTTACTGTGATTCATCAGCAGCAAAAAGAAGGGGAAGAAGAAAAACAAGGTGTTTACAGTCTTTGAAGCATATAGCATGTTTAACCTTGAAAACTAAATCTTGCCTTAAAGACACTCCCAGCTACCTCTGCAGTCTTCTTTCAAAAAATTCAATGTACAAATATTTTCTTTAAATGTCTCAGACTTTGTAATGGCTCAGAATAACAACTGCACATCCTTGGAGCTGCTCTCCTTTCTGTGGGATGAATGGTGGGTGGCATTGTTTACTGTAATTTCTCCACTTCCATGCTTCATTTCCTACATTTTTCTGAGACTGGAGAAAAATCAGCATGTTCTGACAAGTCTAAAACCATGAGGCAGTAAAATGGACCTGAATTTAGTGGAGATTGGAGCTCCAAAATAAATATAATACTTTATGTCAAACAATAATAAAAAAGGATAAATTCTCCTGTACAAATCAGAAGAGAGAATAAAAAAATAGCAAATAGATAGCAACACCTTTTCTATACCTGCATGGGCATCACAAAACTTCTCAGGCATAAGACTACACCTCCATATTTCTCATTTTATGTGGATTATAAGATACTTCATCAGTTGATGACAAACACTGTGGAATTTCTTAGTGCAAACAATAATTTCTCAAAAACTACCCAGAAAATTAAACAGACTTCTAATTAAATAGCTCTGAGAACAAACAGAGAAACACAAAAAAAAAAATACCTCCTGGATTTTTGTTTGTTTTCATCAGTCCTTCTGCTTTTGCTCTAGTAAGCTGTATGCACACTGTAAAGAAAATTTGCTAAAAAAACCTTGCATGTGTAAATACCATGTATTGTAATATTGCATTTAGTTATATATTTGAAAGTTTATTTCTTCTTAAACCAGAGATTCTGTATTCTCTATATAGCAATACTGCGAAGGCATCTACAGAGTATCATCAGCTCGCTGAAGTGACTGCATACTCTTGAAAGTGAGTTGCCTCTGCAGGTATTTGAGGGTTGATATCTATTTGAACGTGGCTGAGCATTTCATTTTATCAAAAATGCCACCGAATGCTCATATTCTGTGTGGTCAGTGCAGTCCCTAGGACAAGTCTAATGAAGATATGTTCCACCAAGGCAAAAAAAAGAAAAAACCTAAAATTTTAAAAATGGAGAAATATTTACAACTTTCCTCAGTCTGTAAGGTTGAGTTTTCTGTTTTAATATTCTTCAGTGCATTTTCAGAGAAAAGTTCCAAGGCTAGGAGTATAAGCAGTCTGGTCCAGTCCCGTACATATCTGCAAGCCTTTTAAAACGAGGGCCCCAGTCACTGAGGTAATCGTAGTTCTGGTCCGAGTTTGAGCTGATGGAATCTAAAGAGCTGAGCGACTCTGCCACCGAGCCGTTCCCCTCAAACGCGTACGTCTGCAGGGAGTCGTAGGGTGGCGCACAGGGGTCCACGTCAGCTTCCTTTAGTCTTTCCCAGATAAATTCCCTAAAAATGACATTATCTGGGATACTTTTAAAAGTCGGTCTGCTCAAGAACTGAATCTCAGGTGTCACATCCCTTCTGGTCTTGGTGTCTCGCATGATGTTGAGGTTCCTCAAGGCAGCCATATCAAAAGCCTCTGTGTCTTCTTCTCCACCACCCTCATCGTCGTACCTGACAATGTTTTCTCTGATATCTCTCTCTTCATCGAAAATGAGTGGCTCTTTTTTCCGTCGCCTCATGGTAACAATCAGCAAGACAAGAACTGGAACAAAGAAAAGCTAAAGTTTTAGCAGTGCTGAAGTTTTCTCATATTTTTCCTAATGTTGGAAGTACTCATTAATTTATATGGCAAAGACCCAAGGAAATAGCAAGACATTTATGCAGTTTGATGTGAAACCTAGCAGGTTCTGAAATGACTTTTAAACCATAAGCTTTTTAGACCCTAAAGAATCTATTTCCCAAATCATTCAGGATTAGCATCTTCATCTTTAATTCTATATCCCACAATGTCTGCTAAACATAAATTTCAATACTGGCTCAGTCTGATTATGAAAATCTCACAGCCAAGAAATTATAATAATGAAAAAAAAAAAAAAAAGACCTTTTCCTGAACTCTTAAATGCCCATTGCTAAATTAACAGAATAGAATTTAAAAATTATGGTTTGGGAAATGACTGAATTAAAATGTATGACCAATATCTGCTGAACAAAAGTAAAGTTAAAAAATCATAGATTGGAGAACACTGAATTGTTAAGCAATGTGTAAAATAAGACTGTTAGTTCATGGAATAACACCACCTCTATATAAGATCGCTCTTTCCTGAAACGTGCAAAGTACTACACTTCAGATTTATGACTTACATCTAATGAGAACTGCTAGGGCTGGAGTCTGCTGGATGAACTGATACTAGAAATGTAATTGGTTATTTAATTTTAATCCTTTAAATTTCTTTCAGCTTGAAAGCTAATACTAAACTGCAGTAACAGCCAAAAGCACTGCAAGAATCTACCTCAAGGCTCCTCTCGTTCTAATACAGTTTGGTAGAGAAGCATCATTGCTGACACAAAAAATATGGAACCAATACTGTGGATATTGCATCCATCTGTGGGACATGATGGAGTGTGAGTCATCCTCCTAGAAAATGTTTAATACTATATTGTAGCATCTGGATAACATTTGCAGAGTTAATGATACTCTTAGGAAATCGCAGACATCAATATGATTGTAAAAATAACAGTACTTTGAAAAGTGTCATTCCACATTTAATTAATCTCTTCTGATTTTATGATTATCTTTAATGTTGGGAATATGTGATTATATGCATTGATAATGTTTTCAATCTTTAATTACAAGGCAATTAAATGCTGTAGAAACATATGGAAAAGCAAAAGCTGAAAGGTGATATAGATAATAATAAGCTTGATGTTCCTTAGGTGGTCTCAAAAGTGGCCTCCAAAAATTGCATGATGTAGGACTACCTTTCTTTAAAGCCTTTCTTTTCATGGAGGAATCTTAGAATCAGTATCAATCTAGCCATTGTGAGGAATGACTTAATGTTAGGATCACTTGGCTAGAATAAACCAGTAATCTGTAAATGCAAAAAAGCTGTACATGTCTACAGATATTATGGTACTATTTGGACGGGGCTAGAGCAGGAGATGCATTTCTGCACTATTTTTATTTCCCTTTGGAGCCACACATGTCTAAAATAAAACTGCAGCTAGGTTTTTTTCCCCCTAAACTTTTTGACAAACAAATTAGGTGACAATTCTTTCCTCTTTTCTCAGTAGCTCCCAAGCGCACATCCAATAATCCATCTAAATAGATGTCTCATGACTGTATTACCACATAATCAGCATCACCCTTTCACGTTTTTTGCCCCTGGCATCTACCTGATTCATGCTTTATGTATGGAATTCAGAAGCCACTAGTTTGGGGCATTTTGCTTTGAACAATATTTACATAAGCAGTTTAATAATATGAAATATTGACCTTTAAAGTGACATTTGTGAAATTCCAAAGCATTCTGATATTTGTATAATACAAATTAAGCTGTAAATTACACGGCAGAGAACATAAAATTGTCATCAGAGACAATTCCACTCCACTCTTAATGTTTTTCCTCATTGTAAAAGATATTTTAAAGTGAAAGGCAAATTATCTTGCTGACAATATGAGTATATATTTAAAACAATATTTCTATTGACATAATTTCTTTTTAATTATTATTTTTAACATTTGCTGCCAGGTTTTTACTGCCATATAAGTAAGCAGCTAATAATTTACTTTACTCAAGTGTAAATGCATTTTCACTCTACTGTCCCTCTTAACATATTTCATGTTGAAAGTTAAAGACCTGCTAATAAGTGTAAAATACGAAACTTAGTAGGAAGGTCTGCCTAAAGGTACAATAAAAATCAAGACACAATGAATGTTTTATATAGTGTTCTTTCTACCTCTCATACTTGCTTGAAGCCAAGAAAAATTTGGAGCCTTTCTAAAGGTTAAATATTTTAGCATTTAGATGACTTTATAAGATTATTAATTTCTAGCCTTCCCAACAGCCATGAACAATAAAGTTTAACCTCTAAATGAACAAAGCTTTAGCTGCATTGCAGGAGCTGCAGAGATGAATACAAGCCCTAAACAATTTTCACTGATATCTAAATCAAATGCAAATGGTTTCAAAGTTTTTTATTTCTCATTAAGTCATGGCAGGTTTTTATTTCCTACATTTATGACAAAAGCAGAGATTAAGTTAGTAATTAGGGACTGGCTGAACTTCTAAAAACCTAATTTTGTGATTCTTGGAAAAAAAATAATACCATGGAGAACATTTAGGCATGTATGTATTGCACACTGAGGGTACTAGATTGGCTCCATGGTGATACACCCAGCTCATACTAAAGAGGTGAAGTGACAATACCGAATTCATATGTGATGTAACATATAAAGAAATCAATTGATATTTTAAGCAGCTAATTATAAAGACTTTCTAACCAGAATTAACAGATTTAAACTAACCTTTTAATTCTTCTGATTTACCTGAATTGTTGGAAATATTGGTACCCTTTAATAGGTACAATAGCCAAGAAAATAATATTGTTTATCTTTATATTAGCTGTGGTAATATGCAGTTTTATCCTTTTGTCAGTACAGATTTAACACTAATGTTTGTAGTTTCAGTACATCCAAATCAGTCTCTACATAAACACCTTTGAATACAAGAGTGGATTTTTGCTTTGCCATTTTTCAGAGTGCTTTCCATAGTTACCACGAAATTTCCATTTTGGTATGATCTGGTAATAAGTCAGATTTAGGTCACTTGAACACATTTCTCTGATTTAGTACTAATTTTTCCTTTTGTACTCAAGGCAATTGCAACATAATTGTAAGGAAGCCATAAAAGTCGTGAGACACCCTGAGGGGGAAGACAACATGCAGAGCTATACAGTAAGGCACAGAGCTAAATCACAAGCATTACCATGCTTTGTGTACACTGCACCCCTAAGCCAGGAATTTACTATAGCAATAAGCCGCATCAGCTACGAGCAGATCTGCACGCTGGTTTATACCTTAGGTGTGTCATGATTCATAAAGCTGATGATTGGAGATCCTCAGCCATCTAAACAGCACACAAATAACCTATTTAGTTATACCTTGCAGTTGCCAGTACAGTCAGATGAGTTTTGGGGATTACAGAGGCCAAGACTCAGGAAACTTGGATTTAATTCCCACTTATACCTTCACTTATACCTGTTGTTTAATCAGTTTGGGCTGATATTTGCAAAATGACAGTGACCTTTAAATGCCCACACTGAGTGACCCTAATCAGGTCCCTAACTTTCAGGAAATAGCTGCTGCATTTCTTATTCAACCACTTTCTGGAAGTGTTGCTTTGGGTACTCCCAGTTAAATGTTTTCCCCCAGTTACGCATTTATCACTTTTAAAACTGAAAGGCCAAACTCCACTCATATTACACAGTCACATTCTGTACACATTATACCTATTTAGAGAATCAGATTCTTATGACTATTACTGTTTCTTCTTGTTTACAAATCAGATTTATGTGTCCTGATTTAATTTGGGTTTTGCAGGTATTGTGATAATGATAACAAATTTGCTGTCTTTCAACCGAAAAAAATAATTATTTAAAGCTGTATTTTGAAGTTTTATCAATGTATTAATAATTTGTAGACTCTAGTGCCACAGCAGTAGGAAGCTTTCTTCGGTCTTTCTAAGAAAATAGGGGACACTAATAGATTACATTGCAAAGCATGAAAGACAAAAATAATGGAAAAGTATTGTGCCAATCTAACTTTCCATTGCATCAATACAAAGAAAATACTTAACCTCTCAAATGTGATTAGGTTATCTACAGGTGAATATTCTGTGTGTGTGATTTTATGTAAACATTTTATGCTAAACAGTTGTTACAAAAGCAATTACTGTGTCTGGGAGATGATAACTGAAAAACAAATTACCTTGAATTAAATTACCATATAATTTTCAGAACAGTTAAAAAATTCCTACTTACTTTCCTCAAAATTATGTGCAGTCCAAAACTAATCAAAATACTACTACTTTCATATGCTTTTTATTATTTTTTTAGATTTTTTTAAATTTCTGTTAAACCTAGCCTTACTGCATAATTGGAAAGCTGTCTTGAGTAATCAACAAAGTACTGGAACTTACTTTTGAAATAAAATTTACAATTTAATCTCCATCAGTCAGTGTGAAGATAGAAAGAGATTTTGTTTTTAAATGTTTTTAACTGTTAAAATTATTTTAGTTTGAAAAAAAATCTATACCACATTACATGCAATTATCATAAAATAATATGATTTAGTAGTGTTCTTCCTTCTTAGGGTCTGTGAAAACATTGTGCTTATTTAAATGGATTGGTTGCTGAAGTGAAAGTAATAACACTAAGAAATCCCACTGAGACAATGTGAGCCTTGGTAAAGACAAATGGTTATATATCAGACAAAGGGAAGTATGGGGAAAGAACAAAAAGTATATCATACTAACTTTAAGAAAAGAAGAGTTAGTTGGGAATTCAAGACACTGGTGCCAGAATGCATGCATTCACTCCATTTATGCAAATTTCAAGCCTTCTCTGCTTTACAACCAGCACCCACATTAAGATGACATTGATCAATGTGACTGGATTTGCACTGGGTGGTAATCTAGGGTCAGAAAAAGATATTGATCCATCTCTTTTCACTGATAAATTCTTACACAAAAATGTGCATCTCTTGTCCCAGTCCACTTGCCAACAGCCAAAGCCTGTTTTTTATCCTGTACTAGTGGATCTTCAGCATTTTTCTCAGGAATGAATGCAAAGAGCAAAAGGGAAAAAGTAAATTCCTAGCAATATCACCATGCAGTTGGGCCCAGAAAGCATATTCTGGGAACAAATGAGAGAAGAAAGGCTCTGGGACCAGACAAGCTGTAACAATAGGCTGGGGTTTCACTGGGCATCAGTGATGTTTAGCTACTTCTTCCCTGTGGACACTGGCATGTGGCTGAGAATAAAACAGAATGCAGTACCAAAACGCAGTACTCAAAGCCAGGACTACTTATAAATGCAGTCTAACCTGTTCCTGCAGCTCTGAACTGTACTCAAAAGGAATAGTTTAGACTGGAAGTGATGATGGCACATACAAATGTCTTCTTGGATAAACAATGTTGAAGCCTTCACACAGATGACTGTGGAAACCCAATGTCTTTGACAAATAAAATCAATGGTAATGTGGTAATGTTTACCAAACCCTTGTTCAGAACTCTTTTAAAATTACTGGAATAGAGGCTCAAGTTTCTTGGTCTCTTGGTTGTATTTGAACCCTGGTGTACTGAGTAGAATAAGCAAGTTATTTGGTGCCAACCTGCTGTGTCTCCCCTCAATGATCAACTTGAAATCATCTAGCTTCTATTTAAGAAAAGTTTACAACAAGACCAGGCTACATGGTACCCACAGCAGTTTCTCCTGTAATCTTCAGAAACTCCTTTCTCATGTACAACATGAGAAATGGTGACATTTCATGAAATGAAATGGTGACATTACATGAAATGGTGACATTTCATTTTGGGATCAAATGAATTGCTATGGTTACAAAATTTTGTTCCTAAGTATATTGGACTAAAGTTTAAATTGGGTGTTTTTTTCACTGATACTAATGCCAGCTGATATAAGATAATATTTTTGTATCTTTTTGAACTCTAACATTTAGCTTCTTGTCCAAATAAAGTTCACTTGTGTACATAAATTAGCTAGAAATGCTACTAGAAAAATGGTATTTAAAAATGTTCATTAAAACTTTTGGCAATAATTTCCTTCCATTTCATAAACCTAGGCCTAACCATGTGTTGAGTGAGAATAAAGTCTTATGGTGTTAGATTTTTTATGTCACAGAGATGGAAAACTTTAGAAATGCCACCTCCTATATATATATAGCTACTGAGTAAGTTGGTTGAGCTCATTGCAGAAGTAGTGATTTTTATTACTCTGTAAAAAAAATATGCAACAGGTTTTTCATTTTGGAGTCCTTTAGAAATATTTTAGCAGAAGGAATATTTCCTTCTAATGGTTTCCAGTGACATGAATCAGAGTGCTAACAAAGATATATCTGTACATGGTGGAAATACTGCCATGAAGAGAAGTTTGGACCCAAGTCTTTTGATTTGACCTATTCAAATTACTTAGGCAACAGTGACAGATAAAACATCATTGAAATTATACCAACATAAGAAGACTGTGGCCTTTTCCCTTTCCTTAGACGGGTATGTACTGACAGGGAATAGAAAGATCTCTTAATTGATAAGAACACTGATGAAAATTTTTGTGTGCTGAATCCCTTGTTAACATATGGTTTTTCAGACAATAAGCAAAACTTCACTTTTGCTCTCCTGATCTTTCATCTTTATTTTTTGATTTGACCCTTTACTATTTAATGACTAGATATTACATGAGAAAAGAGAGGCAAACTAGGATGTTGACACCATTCTACTCTTTTCCACTGCCTTTTATCTAGTTGAAGTTTCACTGCTCAACAAAAAAGCCAACTGTGTTATCAAAGTAACAAAAGATCACTCTGTAGGTGATGTCAATTTATTATGATTCTCATCAGTAAATTACATCTGTTGTATTTTCTGAATCTCTTGTTCTGTGCAAATCAATAAAAGTTTAAAAACTGTTGTGCCTGTGGAAAAGGGACACACTGATACTGGTTATATGGTGAGTATGCTGAACCAAATGCTTCAATAAACTGAATTGTCTATCTTTTAAGTATTGCATTTGAGGTAAGTAATGTTTTTTTTCTTTTAATATTATTTCTCATATCTGTCTGGAGGCAGTGTAATGTAGAAACAAAGCATGTAAATTGATAATCCCAATCTAAAGGGTTTTCTTGTGCTGATGATACAAAATGCTGCTCTTCCTTGAATACTATCTGTGCATGTTTACAGAAATCAGGGTGATGAATAAATCTTTATATGCATAAATCTTTTGCTACTATGCATTGAATGGAAAATAAGGGTAACAGAAAGCAGACATACCTAGCAGTGTCAAGACACAAGCCAATATTGCTATCAGGGCTCCAGTGCTAAGTCCTGCAGGCAAGATATATGCTTCTGCATTGCACGTCTGAGCAATGCCATCTGCATCACAATCACAGACCCTGATGGTGAGAGTATTAGTGCTACTAAGTGAAGGTGATCCACTGTCCACTATGAATATTGGCAAGTAGAAAACAGACTGTTCCTGTCTTCGAAACCCGTTTCTTTTGGTTAATACTGTCGCAGTATTATCTAGATAAAGGAATAAAAAGACAAATTATAAAATATGTGAATTTTCTAAAACACTTGCCTATAAATACTGTAGCCTTCTACTTAAAGACTTCATAAAAGCATTCATATTACTTCCATAAGTTTAACTTTCCCAGACATATATTTCTGAAGTGGCAGAGGTAAGATCAACTGAGAAATCACACCCAACTAAACAAGAATATTTCTATTTTTAACAAAAAATATTTCAACTTTGTAGAAGTCCATTTCATTTTAGCTAAGCTCACAGTTTCACACTCTTGAAAGACAGATGAAGATGAGATCATTATAAAAAAGAAAAAAATTACCCTTCAGTGATGAGATTAAGTATCTATGTTTCCAGTTAATTTGCAAGCATCTATTTCAAATTTTTACAGATACAGGTATCCTTTTAATGGAAGTAATGACCATATTAATAGGAAAATAGGTTCTGAAGATCAATGAAATATTTTTTGGATGCAAAAAATATCCACTCAGTGCACTAATACAGATAACTGTGCATGTTACAGAGACGTGGTTGTTTTCAGATTCTTCTGAGATTCAAGATGGCTCTTATAATCAATCTAAAATGTAAAGTTTGACAGTGATCTCAGCTGTGTGACTGAAAAGCCCATGTGTTCAAGAAGATATGGGCAAAACTCAATGTGTTCATCACAGACTGAGAGCTCCCGAGAGGCAGGGAGCTACATCCCCCAGGATATATAGATAGAAATGTTGATTCAGTTGGTCTGTCTATCTATTTATATATACTTACCTATAGTCTATTTATAGACAGATATATTGGTAGTTAGTAAAGTTATCTTACTGTGTCATCTATTATGACCTGTTTTATGATAGAATATCATCTAGAGAATAATATATTAGATCAATAGATTAGATCATATTATGATCAATCTGGATCATAGTAGATTATCATCTATTATGACCTATATATGAGGTTATATCAAGCACACACCTCTATACAACCTCATATGAAATATGCATAAAATTAACTAATGTTGAATGAGGCAACTGCTGCTATGTCTCGTAACTCAACTGATTTTACAGGCATCACAAAAGACTGTTATTACTTTTATCACATTGTAAATTCTCTGGAAGAGGGCCTCTCTTTTCATTTTGTGCTTTACAGTACTCATGATGTCAGATTTCTGAACAGTCTTATTCTAATGCACTTTTAGTCTTTTGATCATTGCTACTATTAGAGTCTTCTGTTTCAAATTGCAAGCTGTTCATATGAAGAAAATTGAGCATTACAATAATTACATGTAAAGTAAGGCAATGAAGACCCATGTGAAAGACTTTTATTAAGTCACACATTACACTTACTGAATATTATTCAAAGTCTGCTTGTACAAACAGTGTCCTTCAGTGTCCATATGACTGTTTTTCTTGTTTTTCTAATAGGATGACTTTGTAGCTTTGGCTTAGTACAGATCCATAAAAAAGCAATGCAAAAGCAATACCATGTCTATTTAGTTCTGTTTGTTTCAACTAATAAATAAACTGCCTGACTTATGGGCATAAGCTGTTGTACTGTGCAGTGCAACTAATGAGGGCAGTAATTAGAGTGTGTTCTCAAATATTTTAACTAGCAGAAATGTGATGTCAATGGGAGTCTTTGAGGAAACAATCATAAGAAGTCTGTACAAATATCACAAGCAGCTTTGATTATCAAAAGCATTCTTCAAAAGGGGATATACTTAGTTACTGAAAAGATGTGTCTTTCTAAAAAGAAAAAAAACCAAAATCCTCACAAATCACAAAACATCTCAGTTTATCGTGCACTTACTTTTTATATTAAAAAGTTTATATTAATAGAGTTTATATTAATAATACATGAATTTCTGGACATTTTTAAGTCACTGCCCCAAGGTAAAATCTAATTTAGATAAAAACCTATAAATACAGGGCAAAAATGTGAAGAGTGACTGATGGGAAAAAAAAAAAAAAATTAAAGATTTGATGCTCTCTGTTTGGCTCAGGGCTTTAAATGATTCAAACAACAGCTTAATTCCTTTGACAAATAGTCTACAGATAAAAATATTTTGCAGGCTGATTGTAGTTTATGGTCTTACCAGAACAGAAATTTATGTAGGTCATAATAAGCATGCTGCATTGAAAACTAAAGGTTCTAGTGGTGAACATTTACCAAATCAAAATTTTCTTACCTTTGTTGTCCTGCAATGTAAAATTGTGGTTATTTGCTGCCTCTGCTGTTAAACTGAAGTAGAACTGATGGCCATTTGGTGGATCATCCTTATCAATTGCACTAATTTTTTGGATCACCTGTTTTGAGATACATCAGGGTTTAATTAAAGCATATGTACATGTACAACTCATAACCCCTTTGTTGCCTATCAAAATATCAACCCTCCCTTGAGCTCTGTTCATCTTGCATTTTGATTTTCTAATCTCCTAAGCATGTAGAGACACTATTAAAGTGCGACTCAATTCTTTACTCTGTACCAAATTTATTGGCCAAAGCAATGCTCTGGAGTGTCTGGGAGAAAGTTACGTCCTGTCATTCACAAGTTCTTGGAGTAATAACCTACATAGCAGTGAAAGAAGTGTCTCTTCTGCATGGCTCTTAGTGTAGTTATCAGTGGCTGCAAGCAATGTTTTAAACCTTCATGAGGAAACTGTGATGCTTTTGAGCATTGGAATTCATGTTTGGTTTGTTTTTTGTTGTTTTTTTGTTTTATAATATAATGAATACATAGTATAATGAAAACCAGAAAGGCACAGCATAAGTATATTAACATTTTCTGGAATTTCATAACTATTTTTTTTTTAAATTTCATTTTCTAAAATTCTGTCAAAATCTACCTCTAAAGAAAGTGTCACCACTGCTTAATATCCACAAGAATTGGAAATCCCAATTCTCTGGTCTAGTTCTGACCAGAGCACAGGGAAAAAACAGACACGTGCAACAATAAGAGCATGCCTAGTCTGTGTTTCTCATGAACACAAGCTGATAATCACAGTGGTTTTGTTCAGAATTTAAATTATGAGGTGATTTTGAAATGTGCAATAAACAACATCTACCACAGGAAGGACAATACACTGGGAGAAGTCACAAAGGGGCAAAGTGTTCCAGGGACTCTGTGAGATCTATGCAGGTGCAACATCTACTAGTTTTCCGGAAGTGGGAGGAGAGACTGAGGAAGTACATGTATTTTGTGAGGTCTTCCACAGTAGAGAGGAAAAGGCCAAATATCAGGGACACCAAGGACAAACAACAGGATATAGATTTAATTGAGTCTAGACTACTTGAAAGACATTTGAGTAGTTGAAAATACAGGAATAAAAAATAGGAATATATTCCCCTTGTGAAACTGTGTCCTCAAGGTCCATATTTCCTAGAGGGAATAAAAGTGTGTACTCATTTTCAGAGTGGTAGGCCTTTAGTCTCAGAATAACCTTTGTGTTACTGCTTTCCACTTCCCATCAAAATTAGGAGGAAGTATGTATTCTTAGTATTATCCAAAATTAGATGATTTAGGAGAAATGTATCAGTTATTCAAGTAAGAAAGACAGAGCTTTTAATACTACTTTCAACTAGTAATTATAATGCCTGCATCTTTCCTACTATTTGCTTGTACTGTTCATCAAAGCCTCATTTTTACTCTTATAAGCTAATTTTTCTTTATCTTAAATCTGGAAGGCTTTCATGAGGAATAGCTGCCTATCTGTTAAAAATAAACATAAAACCTATGAAGACATACCTGACCAGGCTGAGCATTTTCACAGACAGTTGTCTCATACTCCATGGCAAACTCAGGGGCATTGTCATTGATGTCAAGGATAGTGATGGCTACATAGCCTCTCCCAATCTGTGCTGGATTTTCTGTAGGAAGAAATCCAACAAAACAATCAAGAGAGGATTCCTGCAAGTTATTCTTAAGGTCTTTTTCTTTGCCATCTTCTTTTGGATATGCATGTCAAATCAATTGCAATCCCTCCCTCAAATACAAATACATGTAAAATCATCACCAAGCTAGCCAGATCATCACTATTCATACTGGGAATAGCAGGATTATTGTGGGTTAAAAGTTTGGAGTTTTTTCTGAAATTCAAATTAATCTGTCTATTAAGAAGTCAGAACCAGAATTCTATCAGCTGTATATAAGTGAAAAGAAGGCTGCACTCTGAAGCAAATCCCAAAGTATTTGAGCTGCGCATAGAACTACTTCAATAGTGTCATTAACATGTTGAACACCTTAAATATGAAACATATCCTTAAACTGATACACATCTCTAGCTAAAATATGAGTATGTTCGGGGTCCAGTGGGATAATTTAACTTTAAACAGTAATTATATTTTGGACTAAGCATGGAAACATCGAGTGCAATATTTTTTTGCTTCTCTTTTGGAGCAGGAACAAGAGAAGTTATAATCCTTTTTTTACCACAAATGGTGATATTAGTGTTATAGCAGGATAAAATGAAAGACTGTAAAAAACTGTAAATATGTGTCTATCATTTTATAGTGTCTTGCAACCAGGTTTTAATAAATATTTTAAGCACCCAAATGTGCTTAAATGTGCACCCCACAAAGTGGGTTTTTTGGTTTCTTTTTTTATTCCACATGTGAAATACCAGAGAAGTAAGCAATTTTGACACCAAATTTTTCTTTTGCTGAACTAAGCCTATTGAAAACCAAGCAGGTATGAACATAAATTAAAGCAGTAGAAGGTTTTGCTTGTTCTCCTAGACTCTCATTTGTGTCAGGTTTGCCCTTTGCCTACCTCATCACTTTTGTTACTATCCAGGAAAATTTTTGTTTTCCATTTTGGGTTTTTACCCCAATGACTTGTGATAACACACGATAAATTCATAGACACACTAAATGATAAATGTTAACATTCAGGTAAAACATTAAATTAAGCTCACAGAAATCAAGAAGTGTTGGTTTTTACAACAGAAAACCAGAGAGCTGATAACTCTTTTACTATCACAGCCCAAAAGAGTAGTATTAAGGATGAAATCTGAAGAAATATATTCTTCAAGTATAAAAGCAAAAATGTATTCAAATCTGAACAAGTTTAGGTTTGTACTGGCATTAGAAGAATTCTTGTACCCTCTTGAAGGATTGCATTTTTAAACACTTTTCATCTTATACTGGAGTATGATACCAAATACAAAATAGCTTCTAAAGTGATACCTTAAGTCAGGAAAATAAAACCACATAAGCATTCACATCCCCTTTTCTTCATACCTTCTAAGAATGTTGTGGTTGATGAACAGCAATCAACTCTGAGTGCCCTCACTTAGATGGGGTAACCACTTTCCTCTATATTCCATATCACTTTTCCTCTAATGACACTTGGTATGAGACTGCTGAATTAACAGATTTCAACTCCCTTTGTACTTGTCTTTCAGAAGACAAACGAAAATGCAAGGTATGAAGGAAATGAAAGAGCAAACACCTAAACTGTTGTATTTTCAAACTTTCATCATATAGATGTCTTTTGCATTAAGTAATAAGTTATTTTTGTCTGCCATGGTTTGCAACTGCCACAATTTCCCTGAATGAAGCTGATAACAACCAAGCCTGAAGCTTTACACACAAACTGTTGATAAAAATCTTCCTATGGATACTTACGACTTTCCATGGCCAAAACTGTGATATTATGAACAGCATTAGTTTCCCTGTCCAAAGATTTGGCAGTTGTAATGACTCCACTGTTGGCATCAATATTGAAATACCTCTCCAGGTCTGTGTTTCGATCTATTGAATATCTAGGTAAAGGATGAAAGAAAACTTTTCATTTATTACAGCTTGTAAAAATATTTCATTGATTTCTAATCAGAGGGAAAGTGTTTCCTTAGTTTGAGCATTGCTCAGTCCAGTTTCCCTGAGGCATTGAGAGAAGCAAAGCCACATGCAAAGGTGAGAGAATTACACAGTAATCTGTGCTGACTGTGGTGGGCTCCACTCCCACAGCGTAAAGTGAGGTTATAGGTATTCCTCTGTCTTTGCTTTCTTCCTCTCTGCTGTAAGGCAAACTCAGCAATTAATCAAATAGCATCCTCCTGAGAGCCAGCTAAGGAGTAGGTGAGTTGGAATTTGCTACAAGACTATACCAGCCAGGCAGTGATCCCATGGGGGCTGGCAGCCTGAGAACAGAGCTTTCCATCACCAGCAGAAGAGCCCCTGAGTCTCCCAGAGCCAAAGGGGAAGGGGGGACAAAGGGAGATGATGCAGTCTAGGGTCAAGGGATTGCATGTCATCACTGTCAGCTCCTGATGCTTTACTGTCATTAGACAAACACAGGCTCCTGCCCTTAACTCTTTGACTTAACATATCTTTGCCTCCCAGTTTGTTTTAGGAAGGGGAAATGAGCTCCTTAGCAAACTGAAAATAGCATAAGAGAAAAGGTCAAAATGCCTGTGGGTGATTTGCTTATATCCCTTTTGAGAGAAAGGGACTGTTGATTAGGCAGATTTAGATTTACAACCAGAATATTCTCGACATTAGATTTATTATTGGGTCAGATTCTTGCACTCTCATTCAGGTCAAGTATGTACTCCACTATACTCAGTATGCACTTCTCCATACTCAGGATGAATTAAAATGTCTGAATCAGATCAAGCGTGATCATTGCAATTACTGTCACACTGATAATATATTAGATTATTGATATAACAAAAACCAAACCCTTTGAACAACATAAAAGGAAAGAATTATGGAAGACAATTAAAAAATGGAACTTCCTAGACATAATGATCTTATCAAACAATTTGTTTATTCTGTGTTGCAATACACCATCTTCTTCTTCACTGCATAACTCGTTTTTTACCTATCCCTCTTAGGTCTATAAGTGCAGAGACTTGTTACATAGTTAGAATTGTTTTGCTGCATTATGTCACAGCAAGAGAGAGACTAACGAGTTGTAACAAAAACAGTAACAGCAGTTTTCGTGGATTACTGCTTTCTCACTTTTTCTTTTCTTCTTTCATTTTGTGTTAAATGCAGGGCATTTTTCACTTTATTTCTGGCCAGCACTGTAGTTTATTTGGTCAGTAGTGCTCTACAGCTGCTTTGTGGCTGGCAAGTTTCCCCACGAGACGACACCTGTCACCTCTGCTATGGAGTCAGTCTTGGCAGGCCTCATAGCTAAGATTCAATCTCCTGCCAGATTCCCCTTAGAAATCCTTAGATTTCCCAATTATTAATACTATAACTATGCAACCTGAAGAGTCAAAGGAGAAAGAGGAGAAAGATAAGGAGATGGAGAAAAGGAGAAGGAGAAGGAGAAGGAGAAGGAGAAGGAGAAGGAGAAGGAGAAGGAGAAGGAGAAGGAGAAGGAGAAGGAGAAGGAGAAGGAGAAGGAGAAGGAGAAGGAGAGGTGAGAAAGATGAAAAGGAAGAAAGCAGTAAAGGAGGGAGACAAGGACGGAGAAAGGGAGGGAGGAAAAGCAAACAAGTTATGTAAATTGGATGACAGATTCTTATGAAACAAGGAAAAAAAAATTATGCATAGGAAACAAACAGTTTCCCTTATTTATGAGCATTGTATCCATACTCAAATTCTAAAAAAAAATATTTTAAATACTTTTAATCCTTTAATTCCTCACAGCCATTAATACTTGAAAATCTTTGAGCTGCAGGAGTTTTAAATCCTTTATTTAAGCTAGTTCAAACATCAGTAGTTCTCTGGACCTTATGAGATAACATTTTGTTTTCAAAAAATTTATCATTTTCCCTAGTCCTTGGTATTGTCAAGGTTTTGTGTCTGATCTTGAAATTTCAACATTTTCTGAATTGTAACAAATCAGTTTTTAATCAGTATCAATATAATCCAATGTTTGGAAGTTGGAATACTTATTTATAGATTAACATTTTAAACTTCTTAGACAGATCATGAAAAGTTTTATGCATTAATCCTCCTCAGCACATTCCAATTTTAGGTGAATCTGTCTCTGATGTATCAGAGCATGTGTATAGCATATGAACAGCTTTAAATGATATGATCTTTCAGTACCTTCAACAATGTACATACAGGTTCACATGCATATAGATAAATCCTCTTTTTTTTTTTCTTTTTTTGCTCTCTCAAATTCCAAACAACTTTGAAGTAGAAGGAATCTTCAAGATGTTAGTTGGTGATATAACTATTTTTTTTATCCTGGAATTGTAAAAATTAACCAGTTCAAGGCAAATAAACTCACCTTTGTGTTTACAGAGGACTCAAAAGCACTATGACCAAAGCACTAAATTTGTGTATGTGTTCCTCCTCCTGCGGGTGTTTAAGTTCACAGAGTTCCTAAGTCATAACCATTACTCTCTAGATCCTTTGCATGTTCATTTGAGAATTAATATTATTACTCTGCATAAGGAAACTTACAAGTAGCTCATAACTGGTTTAGCTAAGGTGGTGAGTCTGCCCTTCAGCTCCAACCTTAGACGCAGGCAAACATAAGATTGAGAATTTGTGTTCTCTTACAGTTTCTTAAAAATCTTGGACATTATATTGTGGAAGACTTGCAGGTTTTCCAGACACTGAAGACAAAGGAAGAGGGGCTTGACAGTTTATGAACCTCCAGTGATCATTTCTCTTCCCATTTAAAAGGAAGATATTTGCCTGCAGCAAAATTTACAAAACCAAAAGCCTTGAACCATCCCAACTAAACCAGGATATATCTCAGCCTGTCCACTTCTCTCATGTAAAGAATTTTACTAATATTTCCTGTTGTGGGACCTCAGCTCTGGTTTACCATGTGGGAATTTATGTCTTATTCCATTCTGATTCCTAGTGCACACAGACTATGAAATATTATTCAAACATACATATATATTATAGATATAATTTTTAATCCTGGTTGATTTAAGAGAACATAGATATATTTAAGAGAACATTGCCATAGATAATAATAGGCTCTTCCTAAGCTTAGAGAGTAATAAACATGAGCAATATTTTTAGGTGATTTTTTCTTTTGGGATTCTGAAACTCTATATTCTCTTCTTTGTCTCGCGAAGATTTCAAAATACTATTTTTTTTTAGAGGTTTTGTAGTTCAGGTTATAAAAGTCAAACCTTGCAAACTCAGAACATCTGAATCTCCCCTCTGTAAGGCAATAAAGCTTATTAATTAATTTCAGTGTAACCAAAACCCCTCCCACCACAAGAGGAACAACTTTAATGCAAAGGCTGAAAAAATAATTAGGACCTCTTAGAATTACCTGACAGGACTATTTGAGGCATCTGGATCATGGGCAGCTACAGTTCCAATGATAGTGCCAACCTTTGCTGCTTCAGACACCACCATGGAGTACAAACGTGAAGTAAACACAGGTGGCTCATCAACATCTTCCACAATTATCTTCACCGTTGTCATATCACTGAAGGGCCCCAGACTCAGGAAACGAGGGTCAACATGCATATTGGCTGCTTCTATCCTCAAGGTATAGCTTGTCTTGGCTTCAAAATCCAGCTCCTATACAGGCAAAGTGATTAGGAAATTTTATTATTCAGCGACGCTGACACACAAGTGTTTCACTTAAAACTTTCAGTAAATACAAAATGACCTTTGCCATTTGTATACAACCAGCCCCTTTGACTGACAGACCATATTTGACATTTTTTAGCTTTCTTAAACACTATTTTCAGTGTCTCACTAGTGAATGTCCTGCAATGACTTTAACAATAAAGTTAGTTCCACCTTGTGAATGAAACAAATTTATGACATAATGGCAAAATTTTCTGTAACTTCTGTGAGGACCAAATTTTCACTGATTATTTCACCATTGTGAATTAATAGTTATTTTTGTCTTATTAATATTTTATCTAAGCTAATTGCAAATACAATGGGACATTGTACTCACACATAAGAACTCAATCTTTTTAGGTTAATTATAGGTGAAAACACCTCATTCAGAAAATTGTGGGTGGGATTTTATTTTATTTTAAATTTCTTTGGAATTTATTGGTTTTTGCATATTTTTTTGGATTGACTAAACAATTCTTTCTCCAAGCTTTTATAAATTTGTGTGGGAAATGTGGCAATTGCTTAAATGACATTGCTTATATGACAATATTTTGTACCGAGATGCAGCCTGGAGATTGGTTTGGTTTGTTTTGCTTATTAAGCAAACTGCCCATTTTTTTTTTTATACTTTCCTTCTGCTTTAATTTTATTTGATGGAAGTACAGTTTCTTTTCAAATAAACACTGCATTAGAATCAAAAATTAACCCCCACAATAAATGAGATATCTGTGATCTGGAGGACAGTCCAAAAAGAAGAAAATTATTTTTGAGGAAAAAAATCATTTTAGCTCACAGGCCATTACTGAAAGAAAGCATCAAATTAATATTAGAGCCATTTACCCTGTATCTATAGTCTTACTTTGTCAGCTTGCACCAAACATCCAGCTAACTATTCCTTTGTAATTCCAAGTTTAATCATTAAAAACAGCAGCAAAATACCCAAACACTTATAAAGCTGCAGTCTGGTTACTCAACTGTATCTTCAAACTATAATTCCAACTGTATAAAACAGATTAAAGATGTTTTTTCTGCAGCTCTACTACTGAATACATCACAGGGATCTGAAAAGTGCTTGCAAATTAATCCTCCAGCATCTGCGAAACATTCCAGTATTCACTCAGAGGAGAAGCAGAGGTGAAACACACATCTGTTGACCTACAAGGGCCTAAGTTCTCCATCTAGTTACAGTGGGATAAATCCCAAATGAGCATCTTAAAGTCAGCGATTATGCTGACACTATAATACAGCTGCAAACAGTTTAGATTTAAATATGAAAAATGAACTGCAGCACAGCACACTCAGAAAGGCACTGAACTTTCACAAACTCTGTGTGGCAGCAAAAGGCTTCTCCAAATGGAAATACATGTGATCCTCACATTATGCAAGCACTTACTTCCTGCATTGAATCAAAGTTGCAGTATCCATAGCTCTAGGAAAACAGATACACTGAAATAGAAACATTGTCTGGGTACTGGCCGCTGTACTGGATACAACTGGTCATATTCCTTAGTAAAGCATGTTATTATTCTTTTCACTTTGGTTTTATATTTAAAGTACAATACACATGTTAGGAAACAACCTCCCAGCCATAATGCAAATGCAATATGATACTGGAATGATGAAAAATGCCTCAGAAACTTCATTCTACGGTGATAACAATTAGGCAAGTGATATGACCATGAGCAGCAAGGTTAAAGAGAAAACAGACAAGCACACAAATATCTTAAAGCATCACATTATCTAATGAAAGCAAACTATTAATTAAAAAATTATCACCTGAAAAATCAGCATACTAAATAAAGAAATGATAACCTGAAAAATGCCAAAGACAAAAGGCTAACATCTGTCGAACTTAAAAAAAAACAGACCCAAGCCAAAACTCCCCCTCAATTAAAAAAAACACTGACCCTTTAGCAAACAGTATATTTTCAGTCAAAATGTACATAAGTAAATAGTGGAGAAAGGAAAGCCTATTTATCCTCATTAATGAGTGATATCTATTGAAACTAGGTGACTGAGATTACAGTGATACCTAATCAAACACATGGAAATATATAATGAAAGTGCAGACAAGATAGCTTCTTCTGCTGTACTAATGCCAACAGCACAGTCCTTCTAAGTAGAAAAGATGATGAAATCTCTGATTTAATAGACAAAACATACAGCACAATATATGTAATTGAACAAATTATATAAATTTTAATTTTAATAGACTAGCACAAGAAAAATGAAATAATATTTAAATTAATTTTAAGACACCCCCAAGTTTCTATATTGATTAAAGAAGACTAAGTTAGAACTTTATTAACTGAAGTCATAATAATGTGTTTTTTCATGTAAATGTCTACCATGAGGGAGTGTTAGACTAGTAGTGAGTTCATCAAAAATACAATTTCATTAGAAAAGTATTTCCTCATAGAAAAGGATGAACAACTAACAGCGGTGTAGATGCATATTCTAAACAGCCTTAACTAAGAGCATGTTCAACCTACTGTAACTTAGCCATGTACATCTAAGAAAATCACCATATGGTGCTTAGTGTGATTGTAGCAAAATTCTTCCAGGAAAGAAATCAGCTGGTCTAGTTGTGAATGTTGGTTTTTCACCAGTCACTAGCAAGGGAGTGTCAATAGCTGAAAGAAGTAAACATCTGCTCTCAGCAACATGAATCCCTCCCTAGGATTCCCTCAGATATATTCTGGTAACCAATGCTGCTGACAGCATCCAAAATATATAAGGATCCTTGCTAACGAAAAATAAATAAATAAATTTTAAAAATCAAATCCATGTGCATATACAGTGGAGAAAAGTTGATGTTTAGAAGAGGGATGGATTGGCAAAGGGACTTTACAATATCAAGTGTATTGTGTTATGCAGTGGAAGTAATGTCGTTTCATTTCAGCTTTTTCTAATAGAGTCTGACTCCTGTGGGGTGTGGCAATGCCTACAAAAGTTACTGTCATCATCCTCAATCTGTTGCTCTAAAATACACAACCTTAGCTCCTGTGAGGAATACAGAGGTATCCATCAGGGTTTGAGGCAGAATATCATCTGGGAAAAACAAACAGGATATCTAAGGTATGATTAATGGGCAAGAGCTCTTGACCTGGCGTAAATATTTCAACATTTCTTAGCTAACATAATGAAGAAATTACATGCTACACACACTAATGAAAGACAGAACGTGAACCGAAAAAAATTTCCTTTTTTATTTCTTCTTATCTAATTATCACTGGTGTCTGTTATGCAGAGAGCATTATTTAAATGGCCTTTGGATTGTGCCTTCATTATTTCCTGCTATAACAAAAGCACGAGATTCCAGTGATGGAACACCAAGCTAACAGACTTCAAATCACTACATCAGTGGTGAAGGTTAAACGGACAACATATACTTCAGTCCTCCAGTACAGTGAATAGAGCTTGACAGCTTCATTAATATCTGTGCATTAGTATTATCTCATTAGATCTTGTGCAGGATCCATTAATCTTTCCTTTTTTGGGGTCTGTCTTTTTTTATTTCTTTTCCTTTTGAGGAGTAAGAATTTTATCCTCTCTGAAGGAAATTACAAAACAAGTCTTCTATTTTAGAGAGGCTGGATATGAAGTTAAAACTCTAAGAAAACCCATTTTTAAAATGTTCATTTTTACTGTATGGTAACTTTGTAATAATGTACTTTTCAGAGGTGAAAATCCTATTTTTAAGCCCAGTTGAGGTTTTATATTGAAAACTGCAGTACATCAAACAAATGCACACAATCTCTCAAAGGAACCATGGAAGCATCAAGTTCTTACATTGTAAACTCTGACACAGAACTGAAAGAAAAATTTCTAGCCAAAAAAAAAAAAAAAAAAAAGTTAAAAAAAAGAAGAAGAAGAAGAAAGAAGTGTTAACACTAATGGAAAGATAGCTTTTCACTCAAAAGCTCACGAATAAACCCTCTCCTCTCCCCACCCCCATTTTATAATTGCCAGTATTGCTTTTAGAATGAACTCAGGTTTTAAAATAATCTCTTAGCAGTCAATTTCTATGAGAAAGTACTTTGCAACATTATTTTTCCTTTAACATTCAAACTGGTGGGTGATATTGGTGGTAGGGCTGTGTATTGAGGGTAGAAATGAAGGCAAACTGAGCAAGAGCTCTGTCATGGGAAATCTTAATGCTTGTCACCTTCTGCAGTAAGACATTACAACCCTCACTCTACAGAGTATTTAGGGATGTTTTTGTCTTTTTTTCGTCCCTTAAGTCGACTAAAATCTCTCCATAGATTTCTGAATGGCTTGCATCACATCTCATAACATTTCAAAAAGTTGCATATGATATATAAAATAAAAATACACCTTGTAGCCTTTTTTTATTATTAAATTACCATAACTACTTTAAGTACCAAATATTTGATAAAAGTGTAGGTGGATACAGAGAATCATGTTTTTATCTTTAAGTGTTTTACTACTAAGCTATTAATATTACTTTAGCCTGCAGCTTTGTGAATAAAGTGAAATCTATACTTATATGATGCCTTTCTTAGTATGCTATTTCTAGGAATAGTGCTTTGGAAACCACAAAAAAATAAGGGTGTGTGCATGTATTTTGCTTAGAAAGGGAAGCCAAGTGAATCCAAGACTCCATTAATATGTATTACAATCAGGATTCTGAATCAAGATGTGAAAAATCAATGTGAATTCACTTCAAAATTGTACATAGGTTTCCATGGACACTTCAGAATCTGTTGTATTAAATGACTGACTCATCATTCACTTCCATAAATGTTTCTTCAATTCTAAGATTTCCACTGCAGAGAAAAATCTGACACATTTTTTAAAACTCCAATATATGCAAAAACTTTGCACTTTTTCTCCAAACACCCTCACCACTGGGAAACTGAGCTATGCAAATGATCTGAGTCCTTACTAACGGAGCATTTGTAGCAGTATGTAAATTACAAATGAAACCACAGGCAGGAATTGATCCTACTCTACAGATGGAGAACTGAGTCACAGTGTGAACGAAGAAAAATTTTTGAAATACTTCTAAGAAATATAAATGCCTGATTCCTTCTCATAAACTCTACAACACTTCTTTTTTTTTCTTTTTTTTTTTTTCTTTTCTGAAAAGATCATATAAGATGAAAATTTTCCTAAATCCAGCTTAAAGGTAGTGTACACATCTAGTTTAGTTTTAGTTTGGAATTGGCAGCCCATGACTTCAACAGGTGCACTCTTCACAGGGTTAGAAACTGGCTGCCTGGCTGGCCAGGCTCAGAGAGCTGGAAGTGAATGCAGTTACAGCCAGTTGCCAGCCGGTCACCAGTGATGCTTCCCAGGGCTCAGTGTTCAGTCCAGTCCTGTTTATTATCTATCAAATTTTGGATAAGGGGATTGAGTGCCCCTCAGTAAGTTTGCAGACAACACTGAGTTGGGTGGGAGTGTTGATCTGTTGGAGGGCAGAAACACCTCGACAGGCTGGATCAATGGGCTGAGGCCAATTGTGTGAGGTTCAACAAGAAAAGTGCAGGGCTCTGCGCCTGGGTGACAACAACCCCTGCAGTGCTTCAGGCTGGGGGCAGAGTGGCTGGAAAGCTGCCCATCAGAAAAGAACCTGGGGGTGCTGACCATGATCCAGCGTGTGCCCAGGTGCCTCAGGAGTGGCTGGAAAGCTGCCCATCTGTCAAAAGCAGTGTGTCTGTAAGGACCAGGGCAGTGACTGCCCCCTTTGTACATGGCACAGCTGCGAGCACACTGAGAGTCCTGTGTCCAGTCTTGGGCTCCTGGCTCAGGAGGTCTTGGAGTGTAGAGAGAAGGGCAATGGAGCTCGTGAAGGCTCTAGACAGTAAGTCATATAAGGAGTGGCTGAAGGAGCTGGGGTTGTTTAGCCTGGAGAAAAGGAGGCTCAGAGGGATCATTATTTTCTACAACTACTTAAGAGGAGATTGTGGCGAGATGGGGGTCAGCCTCTTCTCCCAGGAAACTAGGCATGGGACAAGACAACAGAGCCACAAGCTGTGCCAGGAAAATATTCAGGCTGGACATCATGAAGACTTTTTTCAGTGAAAGGGTACTTAAGCATGGCACAGGGGATCAGATCACCATCCTTGGAAATGTTCAAGAAATGACTGGATGAGGCACTGTAGTCTAATTGACATGGTGGTGTTCCGTCTAAAATTGGACTTGATAAACTTGAAGGTCTAGTCCAGCCTTGATGCTATCCTATGACTCTATTTTATTCTATTCTGTTTCATTCTATGATTCACTACAGAGACTGTGCTATGTGTGGAGATCAGCCAAACTCTCACATTTGCAGCATCAGAATTGTAGCATGAACTGCTCTGAACAGGATAAAAAAAAAGATTTTTTCTGTTTCATTTGACAAGTGATAACTTTTCATTTATTTGTTAGTATTATTTAACAAAACAGAAGGTAAGTAAATAATGAAGTGGGAATATTTCCACAGGGACTTGAAACTACTAGGCAACAAATTGTACAAATATAGTAGGTTACAGGAAAAGACCCTTATTAGCTTTCCTAGAACTTTCCCACCCTCTCTTTAAGAGGAGAATATTACTTATGGGTCTCATTCACATGTGTTTTTATACCGAATCTTGAAGAAAGAGGAAAGACAAAGAAAAAGAAAATCAGGGTTTGTCTTCTAGAATTTTTCATTTCCTATTTCACATTATGAAATAGCTGAAAATAGACCAAAAATTATTTGCACAGTTTTATATGCCATTGTAGATACATGCGGGATGCATTTTTTGCATATGAATTCAGTTAATGTATTGCAGAAGAGAGCAGATTTTGTTTATTAGTGCCAATAACCGAGTAGATGGCTCAGCACTGTTTTCCCAGCTTCTGTCATTAGATGAACTTTTAGTTTCTCTAATCTGACAAAATCCAATACTACCCAGACATAGCAGGCTGTTATTATGTAAGCCACAACTTCATGAACAAAATCAGTCCTTGTCCTAAATATTTTAAAATATTGTGTTGTGTGGGGTGGGTTTTGTTTATTTCTTTTTGTTTGCTTGGTTTATTTTGGTTTGGAGGTTTGGTTTTTTTTTTTGTGGGGGATGGGGTTTTTTGTTTAGAATTAAGCAAGTTCCTGTAATACATGAACTTCACATCTCATTCATTTAATCCTGATTCAAATATCCTAACTGGGACAAAATAAAACTAGGTGTGATGAGTATGTGAAAACCCATATGGCTGCAAAAACTGTACAGTGATACACACGCTTCCTAGTTGTGCTGCATAATGTAGTACAATCCTACTCTTTACTCTTTGAAAAGATAAAGACCAAGTGGATAGAAATGCAGAGAAAGCCTTCTTCCCTCATCTGATTCCATCTGGTCAGGAAGGCTTTTGCAAGAGTGACAGACTATTGTAAAAATATTATTTTGAGCTGAGGTTTAGTCTGGTAGCTGATCTACACTGACATTAGGCACTACGTAGCAACAGTGCTAGCATGTTCAGGAACTTGCAATCCCTTGTCCTGCCATGCCTATAAGAACTATAGGCAGAACTACCACTGCTAATCAGAAACCAGCACCGTTCTCAAAATATTTAGAGAAAAATCCATCCTGAATAAACTGTGAAAGCCAAAGCGATATCTGGGTTTATAACAGTGCAGAAGAGCTATAAAGGAAGGAAGAATACATTCCATATATTTCAATGAATATCACTGTTAAGAGTAAAACCACATTTTTTTTTCCACTGGCTTGTGATGTTTTGAAGTGTCTGTGTTACAGGCTACAGAGAAGAAATATGCTCAAACATGCATTGGAAAACAATCCAAAACAAACCAAAAATTAAACACACCCAAATCTTACTCACCAGTACTCTTGAGATACACCTATGTAACACTTTTCTCTTTCTAATGTCATGGTATTTAGTATGTCTCTGTTTCGAACCAGATCATTTTCCTGCATTTTTTGCTCATCCTTGGGCAATTTCTTTAATATTCCATAAAATGAATATTGAGGAATAAAAGTAAAAAAGAACATAAAAATCCTGCTTTGCTCAGTGAATTCTGAAATCTCACTTCCTTTCCTCGAGTTTTCTTTTCTTTCTCTACAAAAAGTCTTTCTTTTTTAATTTAATGCTTCTCATGTGTTAAAAGAAGTGTTAGTTTTAAGTGAGGAAGTCAACTTTCAAAATTGTCTTAAAGTATCTTATCCTTCTAAAAACAGAATGCAAAATCCTCAGCTTGTGTGTGGAACTTGGATAACCAGGTGCCAAACTTTCTCCACAACACCCAGCAAAAAATGAATGGAGAAGTGCCTTCAGCTGCTCAGAGTTACTGCCGGTGATTTTCATGCCCAGCCTGCTGAGCTTTATGTACGACTGCAGCAGAAGTATGCAAAACTAAAGCACCCATTTGCATTTAGAACCAAAGCGTGCCTTTTCGTGAATCTTTGCCTTGGAATTTTACTGCCTGATGTGTACACAGACATGTCATCTGAGCATATCAATACTCACAAGTTGAAAAGGATAGGCATACATTTTGAGGCTGAGATGTTTCTCAATAACTCAGCTGATTTTAGGGCATGAAAAGGAGCAAGGTAATTGCACTTAGAGGAGTACAGAACATCATGTGCTGGACAGTAAAAAGTTTAGGCAGATTCCAGGCTACATACTTATGTTCTTCCCTGATTTCTTACTAACAAGCAGACATTAACGTGCAGGGATAACCTGGCTGATCTGGCAGGTATGGCTCAGTGATTGAAGCCCACTTAACCTGCATACACAGTTATGAATGAACTTCAATTCAATTTATTATCCAGAAGAAGGTGCTTTTGCCTGATAGCCACTGTGGTTCAGCTCTTCACTTCTATCCTAGACAATGTTCTCTGCAGGGCTGGCAGGGAGGGTCTTTCAGCACTGGGCAAAACAGTTACTCTAAAGTCAAAATGAAAAGCTAAGGACATTCAGAGGTTTGGGAGGTGCCCCTCAGAAGAAGGAATCACCTTTGGGTGTGTCAAGAGTATGTCAGGTTTGGGTGAAGGGCAGTCAAGTTTCCCCACAGCAGAGCAGTGCTGTGCTTTGCATTGGTAGCTGGGAAGGTGTTGACAACACACCAGCTTTTTGGCTACTGCCAAGCAGTGCTGGCACAGCATCGATGCTGTCTCTCCAACATTCCCCACACTCACCAGTAGGCTGGTGGGCAAGATCTTGGGATGACACATAGCCAGAACAGCTGATTCAAACTTACCAAAGATATATTCCATGCCATAGGGTGTCTGCTCAAATATAAAAGCTAAGACAAAGGCAGAGGAATGAAGTGGGGGGGTAGACATTCATTATTCACAACCTTTGCCTTCTGAAGCAACTGCTACTTGAACTGAAGCCCTGATTCCAAGGAAGTGGCCAGACATCTCCATAAGGAATAAAACCCTCTGGTTTTTAACTTTGCTTGGCATGCATGTGACCTTCAATTTTGCTTTTGTAAACTGATCTGATCTTGAACTACAAGGTTTTCTCCTTTTTATTTTCTCACCCCATCCTGCTGAAGGAGGGGTGATAGACTGGCTTGGTGGGCACCTGGCACTAGAAAAGGACTACCTACCATAGAGAGAAAAGTCAAAAATAGTAGAATAATTAGAGAAAAGGTCAAATGCTGCAGAGAAAAAAGTCTGAATTCTTGTGTCAAAACATGTCAGTATGTAGGTATAAAAATTATTAACAGATAAGACCATTTGATCAAGTCAAGAATTTGTACCCTTTTAATGTAGTCCAACAGCTATTTCACAGAGCACTTCTTAGGACAAATATTCAGTAGAGAAAAGTCCTGTTCAGATCCCTAGCTAAAATGATTACAGAAATAATAAATGTCAATTATTTGGTCCACTGTATAGCATTGAAATCCAGGATACTCCAGGAAAAAATACCATGGCTACAAAACCATACTAAAAATGGAAGCTAACTCACCCGTTCTCAGATCACTGAAGACCCTGACTGATTAAGTATTGCTCATTGTAGTACTTGTAAATGTTCTCCCTCTAGGATGGGCACATGTCTCCCAAAGCTTTGCCCAAAAACTTTCAGTGAGCAAAGTGAAGGAGCCACATTGAATTTGGCTGTTGAACAAAAAGACTACCAACTTTTTCATTTGTATTTCAAACGTGCTAAGTAGAAGTACATTTTGCAAGAAGCCTAAGATGGGTGTTTTTCCTTGAAAAGAGATGATTCACTTTACACATATTATGATCTTGCAAGGGTGAGCATACTTCATTTGTTGTGACATCTATGGATTATTACCAGCTCTCAACAGGTGTTAAGGGCACCAGAGAATCAGCCCATTGCTTTGCAACTTCATTCAGTCCACTTCTTTCAAAAGGAAAATAGAACTGAAGCTTTATATTGCTTTAAGAATAAATTGATGTACCAGAGAAGGGAAAAAACCTCAACACAGTAAGACAAAAAGCCCCCACCACCAACAGATGAAGTTTCCAAAGATTAAAGAATAAATAAGGAAGAAAAACCTGTTATGGAACCATATTAAATATATAGGTCCTTGCTCAGAAACATAGTTACATGTATTCCAAAATGTGAAGTCATGCCCACATTTTAGGAGTATTAAGCTGTTGAGGAATCCATTCAGTGTAGGCAGCTGGGTGAGCAGCTGCAGTGGGAGCTGCAACTGAGCTCTGAGTGGGAACCCTGGGCTGTGAAATTCTGACCTTTTGCATAACAAAGGTCACAGGGACCTTGCCAAGCATTCACACATTAAGAGTGGGAAATAGAGATTTTTCTAAGGTGTTGTATGTCTTTTACTGTTCAAAAAATTTAAATTTCCTTGAAAAATATTTCAGCACGTTTTTATTTTTTAAAAGGATAGTCAAAAAATATATTGCAGCAATGTAAGAAAGCTTAGTTTTAGTATTTTTTATATAAACATGTTTTTTTTCAATTTCATAATGTTTTCTAACTGTACACATAGAGAGCTATGAAGAAAAAATACTTACTTAAAATTTTCTTGTTTTCTAAATAATATTTTTAAATAATACATGATGTTGTAAACCTCCTACTTTTACTGTTACATAATTTTAAATTAATGTGTTTTCTGAATAGTATCACCTCAGCCAAAGATGTTTATATAATTATTTTTAAAAATAATTTCAGGATACATTTTTTATTTGGAACTTACATTTTTACTGCAAGATATATTTTCACATTTTCTACTGTTTAATACAAAGCCAAATGAGGCTAAAGTTTAGATTCCCATTGAAATGAAACACTTTAAAACATCCTCCTCATAACAATGCAGGTCTTCTCAAAGAAAATTCAGAATATTTTTCAGCATAAGTCATTAAAAATCTCAAAATCACACAGTGAGGTCAAGATAAACATACCAACGGATACCTTTACAGAAGAAAAGGCTCTTAAAAACAAAAGCTCATACTGTCATTACCTGCCCCCATTTTGAAGAGTTCCAAATAAAATCAGTGGGTAAAATCAGACTCACCTTCTGAATGGTTATGATTCCCTCCTGGGTGTCTTTGTCAACAGAAATTTTAAATACTCCCAAACCATCACCATCCACAATCTTGTACTCCATTTCAGCATTAGGTCCAACATCTGCATCTGCAGCTTTTATTCTGGCTACGACAGAAGCCACTGGCAGCGACTCTGGGACATTATACTGATACGATCCTGCAAAATTATAAAATTTAATGAATTGAGAGCCTTCTGGGACTGAAAGACAAAAAAAAAAAAAAAAAAGAAAAAGAAATCTAACTTTCTTAAATCTATCTTCCTTTAAATTGTGTACCTGAACATTTACTCAGGCTACAAGAATCTATTCTTCAGTTTTGAAATAGAGTTGCCATTTTTGCAAGGTTTTCCTTGTGACAGACTAAGTACAACAGGCATAACTTCATGTGACAAGAGAAGGATAAGGCAAATATACAAAAATGTTATTCAAAACTTAACAGCAAATCATGATGTGAATGCCTGATAATGAAGAGACTTTTACTTTGTTTTTCAGAAAAGAGGAAAGAAAAGCAAGTAAGTAAAATAATATTAATATAAAATTTCATTATTTTATAGCTGTAAATCTTGATTAGGCAGTTCATAGTCTGAATATCACTAGTAACCATTATATATTCATTTCTTTAACAGTAAGTGCACCACCTCAAAAATTCTAGCTTTTTTATTCAAGTACAAAATGATATATATGCTGTCAAAAGGGTATCAGAGTGCATTCTGTAGCCAATAACACCCTCACCTTCAAAAACAACTTCAGTTATTCTATTATTATTTCAAGCAGTTGGTGGCTTGAAATAACAGGAAATCTATTATGTACAGATCTGTTTTTTCCATCGTTGGAGGTGAGGCTGGAGCCAACATGAATATATCCTTCACATTACTTTAATTCTATGTTACCAAGTAATTTTTTTTTTTTTTATTAAGAAAAAAACACCCCAGACAGAATGCTATGAATAAACTGAGCTCTTCAGATTTGAACACACAGCTGTGCACTCCTTTATTTAGTTTGGATGAGAGCCACCTTGGTCAAAGAAATCAAATGGAGGGAAGGTGACTTTCCAGGTCTTTTGTGATTAATTCTTTAGGAAACACTGTAAGCATGCAGAAATGCCAAAGGAATATGAGGGATTAAGGGTCAAGTTAAAGAACCCAGAAGTCGAACTGGCAAGACACAAATATCTATTAGGACATATTTCTTTTCTCTATTTATTCATAGAGAGAAAGTAAAATACATTAGTAAATGTCCCTGCTGTAAACCACTTCATTTCAACTGATCTGGTATGCATGAAGTAAAGAAAAACAGTGCTTACTAAATAATAATAATAATAATAATAATAATAATAATAATAATAATAACAATAACAACAATAACAATAACAACAACAACTTGCAGTCAGTATTTATCAAAGTATTTACATGGACAATAAGCACTTTTTGTTTAGAAATAGCACAGCCTGTAAAGAAAATAGAAGTGTTTAGGAATAATATTACAAGTCATGTATTTACAAAGCAACTTACTGCGTGGGAAGCGGGGCGGGTTGTCATTGACATCAGTCAGGGTGACAGTCACAGATGTAGTCCCTGACAATCCACCATTCTGCCCAACCATGTCCTTTGCTTGGATAACTAATAGGTACTGGTCCTTGGCTTCTCTGTCCATATTTGGAAGGGCAGTCTTGATAACACCTGCAGAAAAAGGTGTCAAGGATTGCACAAGCAAAAATACGCTACTGGGAAAGATCAGTTTGCCTTTAAAAGGTAACAGCAGATCAGTGATTGCAGCAAGAGTGGAATGAATTCATTCCAATACTAATATCACAGGTTTTGACTAGGAGTTGCACTGACGTACCATATGCTTATTTTAAATAGTCACCAAAACTCACCAACTTTTATTTACTCCTGGATTCACTGGTAATGCTGTGCATGACTATGTTTTACAAATACCTTCTCCCTGAACTAGACTTCATAATATCTTGGGTAACACTCCCTTCCCTGGAAGATGTAATTTTCTGTATTTGGTTTCCCACTCTTTCAGAGCTAGCAAGAACAGATTATTCTGCATTCCTTTTTAAGACTCTAAGGTCAAGATTCATTTCACTACCTTTTGAATACCCATTCAACACATTAACTTCTACCAATATTGATAACATCCCACACTTTATAGATATATGAAATTATCTTATTTTACCATATATTGAACAATACCCCCTTCTAAATGATTGGTATAATTAAGAGGGGTTTTTGTTTTTAAATGAAATACTTAAATATCCGAAGTGGTTTTTGCTATGTCCAGTTGAAGAACTGCATAATTAATTGCAATTAACTGATGTGAAATGAAAACTAAAAGAAAATTCAATGTTTCATCCTTTCAGCTATGCTGATATACATCAAAAACAATATATTCCTTCTCAAAATATGATGATTTTATGAATATTTCATGCTCAGAACATAGTACAGCTGCTAATCCTGATTTCCAGAGAGGCAGCCATTTACTCCACCAGCACTTAGTGTCAGCAGTAAAAGAAACATAAACAAGCTAAATAAAGAAGAGGCACATTGGGACACATATCTCTTCATCTGGTATTTGTTGAATGTTTGTTTAGAGTTTTATTTCTTTTTTCCTTTATGAATGCTGGACTTGCCATTAATCAACTCTGGGTTGAAACACTTATTTCACAGACTGCCTGGTACTATTTCACCCATTTTACAAGACATGTTAAAATACAATACACAGTTTCATAGTGTTATTGTTTCCACCTTGCTTTTCTTGGCCTGCTTGTTTTTCTGTCACAGTTTAATTACCAGGCAAGGTTATGCAATCATTTGGAAGCAAACTGTCATGCACACAGGAAATTTGAGTATCACATCAAAGTGATGAAAATGTATGCAAACATTTCAGTCTGAATTCTTCAAGATTTTGATTTAGCAGGAACTACCATATTATTGTTCAAGGGCTGTCTGCAGTCATTATGACAACATGCATGGTACATAAATACACATGGAGAGGGAGAAAGAGAAACAGAGAGAAAACCACTATAAATCACTCATTGGAGGGAAAAAAGCAGTGCTATATATACCTGCTGAGCATGGATCTGTTGCAATATGAAGATAATTATAGAACTTATTTCTGCAAATTTAGATGTTGCTAAACATCTTCTGGTCATAACATTGGGACTCAGGTCTGATTCACAACACAGATAGTATATGATTAAAAGGGTAAATATATTTTTCCTCTTTTGTCTCAGCTTGGCTATATCCAAAACGAAGATTATAACTCTTCTCCTTGTAGGTGTAAGTGAAGGCTCAAGCACTAAACTGAAATGAGCAGAGCAAGAACCTACTTTTCTGCTTTATTAAATGAACACAAGGATGGGAAATATTTATTATAGCAACAGAGTATTAAAGGTTGCATTTGGTTGTGGCCTAAAAATATTCAGAAAATTTCAAGAAAATTGTAAAAACAAAGTTTCACCAGTAATATGCCTTAAAAGTGGCAGCAAAATGTGACATCTGATAAGCATAGGAAGCACAGTGTTTTCTTCTTGATATTAATAAAGAAGGGATTTATTTCCCACAACAAAACTTCAGTTTAAAAAGTAGAATGGAGAATAATTCTGCCTTAAATCAATTCTTATGGAATCTGGCTATGTGACATTTAGATATTTCTGAAATCTGCAAAAAATGTTCAAAGTATTTTGAATTTTTCACTGATAAGAGAGACAAAAACAGGCAGCAGACCAAGCAGCTGGTAGATTGAAAAGACAAGATTTTCTATTCCAGCAAAGTCTGTTTGTTACATAGCTCAGATGTGTGGTTTTTACAAATGATTTCTAAAGAATAAGAGATTAAAAGACCAACAAAACTCAAAGGTAACTGAAAGGTCATATTAGTAAGTCCCTAGCAAGTTTTAATGCACATTTTCCTTTTTTTCTCAGCATTACTGCAAAGGGTTTATGTAAAGTTACCTGTTTTGGGCTCCACAGAGAAGTAAGGCTGTCCTTGCAATATGCTGTAAACCACTCGAGCACTGTTGCCGTAAGTAGGATCATCTGCATCAGTGGCTGTCACTTGAACCACAGAAGTACCTGTAAAATGTTTGAGACAGTGTTGTACATGAAAGATACAAAAATCTGAACTACACTTGCTCAAGATGCTGTGCCAGTATATATCTGGAACAGTGTGAGGTGGCTTTTTTACAGGCGTTCATCATTTCCATTCTGACTCTGTTTAGTGTATCAGGTTCTATTTGTAAACTAGTATTATCAGCTATTATAGAATTCCATCTTCCCAAATAGCCACAGGCTTTGACTCACAGCAGTAAAAACCATCTCACTCAGTAGCTCCTACTCTCTATCTCTGGCTTTGCTTGGTGAGGATATGTGAACAAAATTACTGTAATGATGGTGAAGCCTGAGATCTGTTTAAGTACAAAATATACTAGTAGTAGTTTTCCTTTTAAGGGAAGTCTGCATGCTGAAATTGTAATGACTTATTAGAAATTTGAACATACATTCATATATAGGTTTTACATATTTTTGTAAATGTACACAAAATTACTGTTAGCCTATAAAATTATTTACTACTTCATAAAGACATGGCTGAAGAGTTTCTTTTTCAGCTCGGAGAAAACCTTGTGAAAGCTGTCTCTATATTCCTTTAAATAATACTAATTTCCTTCAATAATCTGCAATATCAGTTGTGGTAATCTATTGCATAAATATTCCTTCAGCAAGAAATATCTCTATGTTGACAGGAATAAGAAAGCAAAACTTCTAACTGGCTAGCAAGAAGAGTATGTTTTGTGAGGACCTCATTCTGCATCTATTTATTATGTTCTCCATGTCAGTTCCCATTTGTTTTGTTCTATACAACAGCTTCCACGGTGTATGCTGAGAGCAGAACAAAATAACAGTCGGGAGCCAGGGCCTTGGCCATGGTCACCACCCTTTGACAGACAGAAAGGATTATTTTTTCTCACTGGCAGATTGTCTGGAACATTCAGACCTTCCATTCAACTGCCCAGAGACCCATTTGGAGGTGAGATTGCAAATTAATATTGTAGCAATTTTTTTTTTTTCCAGTAAAGGTCTTCAAGAGAGGATCAGGTTGCTTCACAGACTGGATTTAGACACACAATTAGAGAAAGGCATTTGTTAAACACAGTGTTCATTTTCTGAAAGAACACATTTTTAACACGTGAAAATAAGACCAGCAGCTCTTGCAAACACTTTTTAGGAACAAACAGCAATAGGAAACATCCAGGGTGAACTAAACATGAATTGTATTCTGGTCAGTTTCACTTGGATTTTTCAGGAAATGGGAGAAAGTTCTGAAATTCTTTCTGTCCAAAATAGTACATCTCCCATACATTTTCCTCATCTTTTCCATTCTCAGTTAAGTAGAACTTCATAAATGGAGCCTGGAATTAGGCTGAAAGTTTGGAGAGAGGATTAAGCGCAGCCCTCCATAAAATGGAACAGACTACAAAGGATGGGTCCTGCTTGTAAGAATTCCGAACAGAAATGATCATTCATAAGATAAATTTATTAACTTAGGTTATGGCCTAGCTAGCCCACGTTCCTGATCTCTATTCCTGAAGTATCCATGACAAAGTAGTATGATTGCAATTCTATTTAAATGCAATTTTTCTCCCTTTGTGACCTATCTAATATTTTTGGACAGGGAAAAGGTTCTTCCCAACCTGAAATTTCACATGCAACTATTAAGTAGATGGAAAGTTTAAAAGAAAATTGGTAGTTAATCCATCAAGTCATTTATCAGCTTTGGGACTTATAATACATCCATTTTCTGTTCACCAGTAACTAAGATCTTTGATTCAGTATGTCAAACTGATTTTACAGATTACTCTATAATGTAATATCATACAGGGACTTATTTTAGACTTGCCAAAGTCTATCTAGCTTTTGAGAACAAGGGTATCATAATGATTGTTTGACATCTTGTGTTCTTTGTGAAAGCCAGGCTTACCACATTTACAAAGTCACTAAGCCCTGCCAATGAAGTTTACAATGTCTGCAAATATTGGCAAGAGTGCTTATAAACCTCACACACCGTTGTGTCTTTGCCCCCTGCTCTTGCTGCTTTCAAGGGCTCCAGACCAATACAAGATCAAAGAAATTACAAGCTCTGCAATCTTAGCACAGACATTTTCAAAATTCTACAAGTTTGGAAGTGCTTGTTTGCTGTAAAAATCTATTGATGTAGCAAACAAACCCTCTACATTCCATGAGATAAATAAAGTCATTATGTGAATCTAATTGTCTCTCTCCTAAAACACATGGCTCCTTCAGAAAAGGATGGTTTTTAAGCAGAAATTCTAACACCAAATCTTTCTGCGATAATCCCATTTAAATGTAATCAGTAACTAAAAAACAATGATACTTTTCCAGTCCCTCTGTGCTAATCGACTTCTTCTAAACATCAATGGGGGAAAGATCTGAAACGCCAGCTATTGTCATTATTTCTTTACTAATTGCACACAAAAATATTGAGCTTCTAAAGTCCCATGCTGAGAGGGAGATTTCTGCACAACATTTTTTTTTTTTTTTTTTAAGAATATGCAAGATAACAGAAGGTATTCTAACTATGTAAAAAGTAATATGTGTAGGAAATCTGTTCCAAGGAAACATAATGTGCAGAAAGATCTGTATTTGAGGATTTCCAGAGATTTTTCCAGAAGAAGCAGATTGCTCTTGAAGAACAGGAATTCCTTCAGAGTATGATAATTGCCACACATTGCTGTCCTGATCTTCCTGCAATGGATTGATGGCAAATTAAAATATGTAATTCCCTTAAAAAAAAAAACAAAACAAAACATAAAACTATTGGGATACTCATGGGTAGTAAATAGATCTAAAGGGTGAGGAAAAATATTTAGTTGCATCACAGTTCCAAGTATATCTTAGCAGAATTTGTGTTCCTGCACTGAAATTAAGTCTTCCTTGTATTCCTAGAAGCTCTGCCTTACCTTCTAACACAGTCAGCTGTCATACATTCATCTAGGATTAGGATTTACAGATAACATGGACAGTCAGCAAATGGTACCACACCTTTACTCCATCCAACAAAATGAGTGTTCCAATAAATGTTGTTTAGTCACCATTGTTCAGAGCCCTGGAGCACAAGCGTAGACAAGACACTGACCCTACCCCAAACCTTCATTACTGACTTAATATAAACTACAGCCTTGCAACTATAACTTAAAATATTTCTTACACTTTGTGTATTTGATATGGGTTGAAAAAATTAATATGGATTATTTATTTAAAAAATATTTTTCTCTTTTAGATAAGGACTCCTCTAAAATCACTTTTCTCTACAGTTATGTCTTTTTTAACAAAGCTTGGATATCAGTTCATTAAAAAGAATTCTACAGGTAAAAATTTCATAAACTTTTTCAGCAATTGTAGCAAGTACTGAGAAAAAATCTGTGCTCCTTATCAAAGTGTTCTACATATTTCTTTTTTTCATAGTAGTTAGTAACAGACTTAAATCTGTGTGATTGGCACAGATTTCTGGTTTTATTTTCCAGAATGTTTAAGATAATTTTTAACATATTCTTTAATAGATATTGGTAGAGATTACAAAATTACAGTAATCTTAGAACTTAACCTATTTACACTGATATTAGTGTAAAAGGATGGGAGTATATTTGCAGAGAAGATCTTAAATTTAGAATGTTATTTGTACTTAAATTTACCCAAGTCAAGACTCAACAATGTTCCTGCAGAGAAGCTGCAGAGATTAACCTTTTCTGTGATAGGAAGAGGAAAATTTAAACTGGTTGCTGAAATTTATTTTGAGTTGGAGATCCTTCAAAGGGATCCATTTTGAATCTCCAAGTTATCCTTTTAGAAACCTCTACAGAGCCCCTAACCTTTTTAGAAAGCTTGCCAGTAACTTGCAGTATATTTTACCCAAATTTCAAGTTAATGTTCTATACAAAATGATTGTGACTTCTGTTTTAATATTGGTGAAATCATTCAAAAAAAAAAAAAAAAAAAGCTGGTTTCTAAAACCAGATTAATGTAACAAATGCCTGATTTTGAAAATGCACAAACTCATTATCAGTTGAATTTTAGCCACATTAACAAATTAAAAATAGAGCTTTAAGGCAGTAAGTTATTAAAAGTATTAATTGATATCAATTAATGATGTGTATTATGTCTAACACACAAAACACTTCCATGATAGCATCACATTTCTACATGCTGTCAGCTGCTACTAAAAACATTAAACACCTTTACTATCAAGTTATCCGTAATTCCTGCTTAATCCTTACGTGCAACAATCCAGACTAGTTCTGCTCAGTACCATCTGGTATTTTTATGCTTCTGCCACTGGCCCTCACCCACAGCAATGCCTCCACAGCCTTTCCCCTCCAGGAGCCTGAAGGGGGAGAGTCAGAACCTTCTTCACCTCCCTCCCCTCCCACATCTTTGTTATGTTGCCTTTACTTGGGGACAAAACTCAAGAGTGGTCCCAGCTAAGCAGCAAGGTCTGATAAAGGGAAGCAGAGATGGCTTGTGCCTGGAGGGAGACACTTCCCCTTCATTCAGGTTCTCAAAACCCACTACACACTGTATCAAATATTTAAGCATGATACAATACTTTTCCTTTCTTGTCTTTGCTGTGGAATTCAGATATTTCTATCCATCCCAATCAGGGGTAATAAACATGGCAAGAAAGATATTTGCTGTGGTGGGTAACAAGCAAACCTGCTGATATGGCTGGAGATGAGAGATTAGAAAAACTAAAACTGTGTTGGGCATTGGAATTCTCATTCCCACCTCCCTTGGCTATAACTCAAACAGACCAGTGTGTTCTTTGTTTGAAATATAATTCTTCTCAATTTTTAAAGTACCAGACATACTTTAAAAAAAGTATGACAAAAACAAACCCTATGATTTTCAGATAAGCCATTGGGGGTTTTGCCATGAATAGATTTACAAGCCATCAAGATATTTACCCCGTTCAGGATAATCAATATAATTGGGCCTGACCCAAATATAATTTTAACCTGACCTGAAGTCATTTCAAATAAGAGATTGACTTCAATTAGCCTTAGATAATGTCCAAAAATATTTGTCAGATAAAATACAGAACCATTATACTTGCATAACCAGCCTGTAGGTTAAAGGTTATAGTTTTCCTAGCTTAATAGTTAATTTGGGTTTATAATCCTATGATCTCTTTCATTTCCTTTAATATCCAATTAAAAATCCTTGTCATGGTTATAATTTTAAACAAAATAGGAGAGAGATACTTTGCATCTCCTTAATATTTCATGGATGCTCTAGGTGATTAATTAAAAATTATGTTATATGAATAAAGTATGAATTGCTGTAACTATGTAAGACAAAGTACGACAAAGTGTGACAAAGGAATTTCATGGTAATCCTTAACTCTGTAACAATGCAGTAGGTGTGTGATTCTAACCATGAAGACGTTTAAAATGTGCAGTTTCAGGAAGTTCATGAATCTGAAACCACCCTTAGCTGACACAAATCTCAGGGTGCACACGTCTCAGTTAATAATTTTCCATAATGCTTCTCCTGATTTGAAAATACATTTGATGTTGTATGGTCCATATGGGAGAGAATTTCTTTTACTCATTCATGATGTAAAGATTCAACAAAATACGCAAAAGCAGCTCATTTTGAAAAATAGTCCTTATGTTCTCCACTGCACACAGTGCACTCCCCACAGATTGATTTCCAATATATTTTTGGAACAAATGGAGCAGAGGTAGGAGTAGAGGCATGGATTTGTATGTGTAGGTAAACCTCATATATCTGTAGTAGTTGTCTGTACATCAATATGCCAGTGCAAGAAAAGACAGAGGTAATAAAAGCAAAAGAGAAATATGGAGATAATTTCTTTTCAGTTCACTGGCAAAAGTAAAAAAAAATCTATAGTTGCTGCAAGCTACATCTTACTTAAATAATCTTATTCTAAAACAAAAGGGCAACTTAATCAAAACATATATATATTTTAACACAACATATTTTTGAACTGGATGATTTAGGTTTTACAGTGTTAGATTATCTGTTGTTTAGATTTTTTTAAAGTTCGGAAGTAAAATGTTCTCAGCAATGTATTACAACTTCATCTCCTTCCTGTTACTCCACAAAAGCTGTGGTGTCTGTCTTTCTTCCAAGGCTAATACTGCCTCTTCAGTCATCCACACAGTGCTCGAGTGACAACGAGCAAATGCCAAGTATCAATGAGAAATAGTGTCTATGCTCACTGCTTAGTAAAATAAATGCATTAGCAATGTTTTACTTAGAAAATGCATTAGCAATGTTTTGCTTATCTTCTACTGACTCCTAAGCTGAGTTTCAAATATATAAGCACTGTTTACTACTGGTTGCCGCAGGGCACTTAGGTAGGGAAGATTCTTTATCTCTCTCTAGCTCCAATTTAGATGCATTGTTTAACATTCAAAAACACAGGAAATCATACTGAGGAAACTATAGCAAATTTTATGTGCAGTCTTACTGTAAGAGTACCTCATTTTAATATGGTTTAAAATCAGTCAAGCAAAGAAAATAGTTATTTCAATCACCAGAGAACTCTCTCAAGCTGAAGTGAGCCTTCCCATATACATATTTCTAGTAAAGTGAATTAAGTTTTTGTGCCTTTTTTCTTTTTTTTTTGCTTGCATTTGTAATTTCATTTTAGATAACATTTACCAAAACATCTCTGGGCAAAGCCTTAATCTGGTCTGAAAGAGTCATCTATCAAAGGAACAGAGGCACCCAACAATGGATGAGCCCTTTGTCTCTTTAAAATGAAGAGATAGTGGATTTGATTCTTAAATTCTTTCCTAATTCAAACTCAGGAAAAATAAGCATTTCTTAGTTTCCAACAAAGGGTCTGAAGCCTCTAAAATCCATTCTTCTCTGACTCCACTAGAACTTTGAACTATGTCAAACTGTACCCCAGTTCCTGCTGCTTGCATATATTGCCCAGAAAATGGGATTTCAGTGTTAAAAAGAACATCCAATAAACTATTACCAAAATGTGCAAAACTTACAAACAAAAATGATATTATTCACTAGCAAGAAATTTGAAGTGTTTGTTGCAAACAGACCTTATCTGAATGAAATTATAAATTATCACCTCTGAGTACCATAACATAAGTGTGAAACATATTACTGTTAATGGGAATTATAAAACAAAGCCTCTGGGCACTGGAATGAGAAATACACTATAAAATTATTATCTGAATCCTTACATAGCTATTTGAGTTTCACAACATTTTTGAAAGGGTAAATACTTAATCTAGCATGTTATTTCCAGTTAAGTCTTGAAATATCTAACTGTTGCAGGTGCCTCATAGATAATTAAGCAGCTTAGTGTGAAACAGTGAAAAATAATGAAACTTTTAAAAAGGCAATAGGAACAAATTTCCCACAACACCCACAGTGTATTTTGCACTTACCCACAGGAGACATCTCAGGAACTCCAGCAGTGTAGGGACCATCCAGAAATTTTGGCTCATTGTCATTGATGTCCTGAATCTTAATGACGAACTCAGACTCTGGCTCCACGGGTTTATTAGTCAGCCTATCTAGTGCTTGTGCTCGGAGCGTGTAGTAGGCCTGCTCCTCTCGATCCAGCCTCTTTGTAGCATGAATATCCCCCGTGTTCTCATCAATAATGAAAATGGAACTTGCCCCTTCGCCTGACAAGATGTATTTGATGGAACCATCGCCTTTATCAACATCAGAGTGAAGCTGGTGAAAAATTGATGAGAGATGAGATTAACTTACAAAAGAGTCAGTGGCATGGAGATATGTAAAAATAATTCCTATGTTGAGCAGGAGTATATGAAATTTTATTGTTCCTGGAAATATAAGCTGAATGTTTATCACACACAGCATGTGAGGGACCATTAGAATATGTAAATTTGCTCCTTTAAGCAAGAAAACTTCATTCTTTCCTGCAAACAATCTCGCCCTTCTCATGCCAGATTTTTACGTAGGCAAACACATGCACACATATGATCATAACCGTGACTTTATTCCTACCTGAATTTAACTACATTGTTCACTTCAGCTTATCATCCTACTGAAGGGTGAGACTTCAAACAAATGTCAGTATAAACTTAATGTCAGCATGTGTTTGCTCCTGTGTGTATTTACACATTTTCTCAGTGTTTACTGTGGAGAGAAGTAAAACGTCAAATGTTCCTCACGAGGGAAAGTAGCAGGGCAGGTACTGATCTCTTCTCTCTCATGATCAGTGACAGAATTCAAGAGAATGGCATGAAGCTGAGTCAAGGGAGGTTTAGGTTGGATATCAGGAATGTTCTTCACCCAGAGGGTGGTTGGGCACTGGAACAGGCTCCCCAGGGCAGTGGTCACAGCACCAGCCTGACAGAGTTCTAGAAGCATTTGGACAATGCTCTCAGGCACTCTTGGGGTTTCCTGTGCAGGGCCAGGGGTAGGATGTGATTATCCTGATGGGCCCCTTCCAGCTCAGCATATTCTATGATTCTACAAAATGAGGTAAAACATACTGGTTGATAAATCACTCACTACTCTCTGATGAGCCTGTAACTTCAATTCTTCACTTCCATATCTTGCTTTCCATTATCTAATTTCAGAAAAATGCAGACTCTGAGAAAGATAAAGGTGTCTTGGAACTTTTGGAAGAACACAGCATTGAAAGCCAGGTGCAGTTTCCTTGGGACTACTTGTAGCAGGCACACAAGAAATATACTTCAGTAGGTCCAAATGTGTCTTCCATTACAATGGCAAGATAGATTTACAGAAAGAAAATCTCATCACTCAAGCTTATTTAACTTACAGAGAAAGATTCCACATGTTTTCTAGCTCTTTTATGTCCTTTGAGTTTCATCTTCCTGTTACAGAGCAGAGACTGAAACACCTCTTACATACTTCTCAAACTTGTATCAAGAATGTAATTGATCTGGGTATCATGTTATAGTAACACACACACATATGATATATTTAATACTGTACAAGTGAAAAGAGTATCAGTAAAATTTAAAGTACTTTCTTGCATGTTAAAAGTGGATTAATACTTGTGAATAGCTGAAGACAATGTTAAATATGCTTGGATTTTTCTATCTCATATCTTCTTTGTACCTGTTCTAATTCCATGTCATCTTGAGTTTGGAGGTAAGTCCACTGCCATCAACATCATCCCAATTTCCCTCACTAACTTTTTTTTCTCTCTGTTAGGAGCATCCCTGTGACAGTATTCACTTCCAGAACACATACAGAAAATTGTCATCTTGGGCATAACTTAGCACAGCTGCAAAATCTTTTCCTATTTCAGCAGGGAAGTATTCATGCTCAGTTTTGAATTTTTCAGCTGGATAAAAGGCTGCCTATTTCTTACACATTATTTCACTTACACTGTTTGGATATCTCATACTTATGCAATTACAGTGCACTCCTCTCTTTTAAGACAGAAATGGCATCAGGAGCTTTAGACTGGATTATAAAAACAGAACTAGGGTATCTAAACCAGATAAGCTAAATTATGTCAAAATATGGTTTATCCTTATTCTGCTGCTACCTAAATCCAGAGACACCTAAACAAGCCTGAGATTTCTTTGGTGGAGTTCCCAGAATATTTAAAGCCCTACTTCTCTGCACACTCAGGAATAAACAACGCTGACACTGTGAGCAGGTCAAGGTAAAATGTATCTCACATTTGGGCCCTTTCAAGATCCACAGCACTGTGTATTCCTCAGTCCCAATAGCTGAGGTTTACTGAACAAACCATACCTCTGTTCAACTCACACATCTGGCAGCTGGGGCTCCCAACGCTTTGTCAAACTTGACTGGAAGAAGTATCCGTCTTCCCTACAGAGGAGCAGTGGCCTGTGCAAGTAATAATCTGTTTAATTTGTCTTTGATTTTGTTTTATGTTTCTTTCTTCCCTCTTTTCTTCCTCTAATACCTACTTCAGTGTGCATAAGTCTCCTGTGTGCCACAGAGGCACTGGGTGGTTTTCCCTACACAGCCAGAATCCTACAGTCTAGACTGAAATGTTGTACAAATTACACAAGAACTGAGGTCATGGGATACAAATATTCCAAGCCTTTGCCTTTCTTAAGTGATTCTGTTTTCTCCATAGCTCATATTCCAGCTCATTTTCTGTGGTGGCTGATACTCTCACATTCTCCCTGTAAAGGCTGTTCCACCTTTTCTGGCATACTTAAGGATGTGCTGGGTGAGAGAAAAGCAGAGGACACCATTATACTCAGCAGTCCATCAGGCAGGGCAGTTTTCTGAATGTTACAGACGTACAAGTAGATCTCTTTGAGCACAGGAAGGAAAGTTTCCATATCTCAGTTGCGGAGAGCAGCACAGCACTGCCCGTGGGGGAGGGAGCTGAGCCCACCAGCACTCTACAGTGGTCTCAAGCTGCAGGGCTGTGCAGCCTACCTCTCACCTTCTACATCCAGCCCTATCCTGAATAACTAACCAGCTCTGTTTTGAAAAAAAAAATATACCTCCAGGGAAGAGGCCAGTAAATCCTTGAAGATGCACTGAACGAGGGAAAGAAGAAATTCTGTAGCTTCAGCATTTCCCATTTGCTCACTCAGTGGCTTGCTGATTAACACATTGTTCTTTAAAGAGTTCCACTTTGAGGTCCATAAATCTCCTCATGGATTGCACTACAGTGACTGGTGACCTGCAGTGAAATGCTGAACAGGAGCCACTTTTTGGAACGATGCCTTGGTAAGAAAACTGCTACTGCATGGATTAGTAAAGTGATTAGTGAGGACCTTTGTTATTCCAAGGGTAAGGCTCTGGAACTGCAAACTTCTTTGTATCTTTTATTAAAACTTTGTTCTACTAAGCATTTAAAGACTGTTCTGGCCCATGCTCAAATTAGCAATGCACCATTCTCTACCTACTTAACCCCAGGAAGGTGATATAGCTCAAGATTTAGTTTATCTTTGGCACTATAGAACAATCAATTCAGTGTAAAGCATTCTGAAGAGCTTTTTTGAATATTTTCATACACATTTTAGAGGAGATCTGAGATAATTTAAAAGTACAGTACAAGAGAACCATGCAGAAAAAAAAGGACCTTTCTGAAAATACTGAGAAGTTTGGTGCAGTTTTCATGTCACCTATATTCCAGTTTCGCACAATATAATTCTTCCACACAGTGATCCTCAAAGTCATTAATGAAGAGGCATCAATGCTTTGCAGCTATGAACAAAAGTTTTGAATGTCCTGTGCCATATTCACAGCTCTGCTACTACCAAACATGACTGCACACTGCCTGTGGTTCCAGCTATTTAATTTAACATTGTAGGAAGTGAGAAGTACAATTTTCCATATAATGTTGGCTTTGGAAAACACTTCGCACATTTTTTGTTGTTGTCGGGTTTTCTTGTTTGGTTTTGTTGTTGTTTTGGGGGGCTTTTGCCCCCTTTTCAGTAGAAGAGTTGCCTTAAGTAATAAGATCTGAGATATTTATATGTTCTTGTTATTAATTTGGCAACAATTATATAGAACTATATTAATCCTCAGGACAGTTGTACTTTACAGGAAGGTTCCAGAAAGCATCTATGATAGTACCATCTGCTAGCTTCTCTTTCACTCCTCCCACTTTCTACACGGCCATTCATGTAGGAGACAGAACTGCAGCTCAATCTGTAGCTGCCCATCTATGACTTTAGAAGCAGAGAAGATCAAGGCAAAGGCAGTTTCAAATTCTTGTTTCAAGAGACATGGAAGATTCAAGCATTCACTGGGTAAATCACATCTCATTCCATTCTGAGTCATTCCAGACAATTTCTCTTTCAGAATCAGTTTGCCACAGAAACTGTAAATAAAAACCTGTGTTTTCAGAAGGAGGAATGATAGAGACAGTTTTATGTTTCCAAATAATTTCAACCATTGTCACCTCCACACAATATCCATGATGGTGACTCTCCTGCTTCCCTTGGCTATCAATTAGGCTTGTTTAAAGTATAAGATTCATGATCCAGTTCTTATATGCTGACTCTATAGTTTTTTTGTTACATTCCACATACATTTAACATGAAGATTCTAAGAGTTCTGGATTTGGGTAATCCCTGCATGTACAAGAGCACATGAGAACAGGAAAGGGAAGCAACAATCCTCTAGAGAGAGATGATGCATTTTTTACCAGGAGGATAACTTTTGATGTGCTAGGAAAATTAGCAGACAGCAAACAGATCTAAGAATAAAATCGACATAAGCCTTGTTGAGGCAGAGGGACAATGTACATAAGATATGCATGTTTTTGTTTATTAGAAGTTAATTTATTGAGTGTCCTTGTTGACTGTGAACTCAACCTAAAAAACAGGGCACTTAATCATTTTAGGTTCTCAGTTTGAGACAATACTTTTTTGGATATGCGTGAGAGAAGGAAGCAATCAGCTTCACTAAATAACAAAGGTGTTATTACCCTAACTCTTCTAATAAACCAAATTTTGTTCTCCCTTTTTTTTTTTTTTTTTTTTTTTTTTGGCCCTACAGCAAAATAGCTTAGTCTAGGGTCTCTCCTAACAAATTTATGTCTATGTGGACCTTTAGGGTGGTGATTATTCTAGGGAAACCTAAATAAAACATTTCTAAATTCCTAATACTCAGTAGTTTCTGGATACTGCCTTTTTGTACGTTAAGATCTGTACAACCAAAGATGACATCATTTTGTATCACTTACCATTAAAGTATGCTAATGCAGTATTCCAGTAGAGAAGGACACTTATTTTTCTCAGTAAGGAGAGATACTGAACAGCATTATTAAAATCATTTAGACTACTAAAAGCAGCTTATCTGGCCACTACTGATCTCTTACATGTCTGAATGGGAAGTTTGGTCTTCTTCTGATTTTCAGTTCAGGCTCCTTTAAAGCAGGTGCTATGTTCACATGCCTCTCTTCTCTGATTTCTCTTTTTTAAAGACCTATCTTTGCTTTTGTTTCTCCCCATGCCAGCATAGCCAGTGATTCATTGCAGAGTTTATAGATTACCGGTGAAGAAGAAAATTAAAGGGAGAACATGAGGAGCTGATGGGTTTTTGACATTAGCAGGATCACAGAAGTAATGGAAAGAAAAAGATGGACAGGAGAAACATTAGATGCTTCAATACAATCTAGCTTCACAACTCCCCGAGACCATAGGAAATGTGCCATCCTTTGCAGAACAACTGAAAAGTTTTCTCAAGGAGGAGTTGCCTTGTCTGCACCCCTTCCTTTGGCTCTATGAAAGTAACTAAAAAGAGAGGAAAGGAATGAAAACTGCCTCCTCCTCATGCCCTGTGCAGGCATCCATAGTTATTGGTCATACAGAGCTGACACAACTGCAGCTTTAATCCTGCCTCCTCACAAAAAGCAAGGAGGTGCTAAGATTCAAAAACAACCACAAAATAGAAAAAAAAGAACTCAAAGCCAGAAGCAGTCTTCTTGTCCATTTTACAACCACAATTTACTATCACAAAACAACTGAGAACAGGTTGTGGCAAGAAGACACTCTTTTCTCCATGCCACCTTCTCCCCCCTCCTACTTTCTGGGAAGACTTAAAAAAGGTATAAAAAGACTAGACAGGTAATTTCTAAAAGATTAAAGAAAGCTGGTGATTTGAAACAAAAGACGCAATTTGGCCATTTCTATTAAATTTTGGTCATCAAAACCAGCCAGATTTTTAACACTACTATTCTTGGATTTTCTTGGAGTCAGTATTTACTATGGTACCGTGGTTGCACACTCAAAGTTTTGAAATCCCCTTTCCCCTTAGATTATCACCGTTAGTATGTGTTTTGTGATGACTCATAAAGTACTAGATATTCATAGGGGGTTTTTCTTCTTTTTTCTTTTCTAGTATTTTTTACTTTTAAACAACTACATTTCTCAACTATCAGGATAACTAAGGGTTCAGTGTTGATGATTTGGAACAATTTCAATGCGAATAATAACTAATATTTAAAATTCAACATAGACAAAGGAATTAACATTTCAGTAAAATCTAATGTGCACACATCCCACATTTCTGCAATGTCTAAGGGTTTCACAAACACATTAGCTGCTAATATGATCATTGTTTTCAGAGGGAGCCATGAAATTATCATTCTTGTAAACTGAAACCATATTTCAGTATCAATGGCTGAAGACATCTTTTTAAATTTATCTTTCAGTCTCATTATAGAAGTCATGTGGGAAAAAAAGATTCCTCAACGTTTTATTGATGTCAGCAAAGGCTTGTGATTCATATAATTTACTTCATACCCAGGCACCGGTGAAAGTATTATTCAGCAGGTAATGATTTTCTTATAAAAGTCTATTCTCCAAGAAGTGTTGAGAAAGTGATAAAGGAGCTCCTGGAGGGCTTTTGTTTGCTTTTGGTTTTATTAATTTATGTAAAACTATAGGCCTAGGCTCAGAAGAAAAATGCTGGTCTACATTCTGTGCTTTCAGCATAACAGATAAAACCGAGGACAAGAGATCAAGTCAATATAAATGGCTATACCCAAAACTGCAAGACTTTTAATGAGAGTTTGAACAGAAGGAAAATGCTTGTAATGCTGCCAGAGTTTCCTTGTCTCAGCAGTGCTGTCAGTATAGTAGGGAACCAGCACGGACAAGTGTGTCACTGTGGCACAATTTGCCATGCTGACGTACTGGCAATTTCATGTACTGTTTTATTGCCTTCAGACCTGCTCTTTGGCAGGCAAGTGCAGAGATAGTCATGTGGGAATACAACCAGGTCTCATGCTGCAGGACACAGTATAACCACGCTATGTTTACCTAACACGAACAGGGTGAGCAGGGTTACTAAAAACGTGGTCAGACCAGACAAGAACTCTCTTCTGTGCTGATTTAAAACATCCAGAACAGTATCTGGAGTGCTCAGAGCTGACTAAAGACCTAAGAGCTTCTGAGCCAATTGAGGTCCAGGACATTTCAGAGATCTCTTCACATTCAGCACTGACCTTACAGGCTGCCTGAACTCAGACTGCCTCTGAACCAGATTTTGTTTTGACACAGGTAACACTAGAGCCCTATGAATGACCACAGGGCAGATATATATCTGCCCAGGACCACCGCAAATGCCATGAGATAATCAGAAGTTACCTATCAAATGAGCACATTTCAGATTCAAGCTAAAACCAACCCACATCCCTTGGGAGTATCAGTTGTCATCCCACAGATTGTCCTTAATAATCCTCCTGCAGTCAAATGGATGGCATTTGGCGTAATTTGAACCTCCAAGACCTTCATATTCAACAGTATATAAAGCCAGCGAGAACAAAACTCTGTCTACAATCAAGGTGTTCAGGCATTATTAAGAAACCATAGGATGAGGTAAAATAAATAAAAATGTTTAACAGAGAAGAAAAAATTTAAAAAAAATTAAAAAGTAAAAATATTAACAAACCAAAAGCCAAAGTGAATGAGAGCATGGATAGGTCTGATGTACAAGAATGCTACTTGAGAGTAATATTGTATAACTTTATAAGCATCTTTTTTTTTCATACTCTGCTTAATGCAACAGGAATTTAAAAAGATGATTACCTGAATCTGGTCAAGTGTCATTTTGTAATGTGTGTAATACTACTACTCCAAGTGTACCAAAAAAATAGCTTACTCTGTAGGTGAAAAAAAAAAAAAAAAAAAAAAAAAAAAAGACGTTGCAATTTAAATTGCCATTGATTTTAAGGTCCTGAAACCTAGAGGAGCAAACAAAATAAACATGACTAATGGGCAGGGAGAGTAGCATAACTGTCAGCTTACTTTGAATGAACTAGGCATTTTTCTTTAAAAAAACCCCAAACAACCCTTTTTTTCCCCCCTGTTAATGCAGTTTTTAAATTCCTTTTCCTTTACAGAATGCATGTTTCTGCACCTAAGAAATTAAAACAGTAAGAATTATTATTTATTCTCTCCCATCACCAAACTTGGAATTATCAGTTAAGTTTTACTACTCACTCCTTCCTCTGTGTTGTTTCCCCAATAAAATATTCAGAAATATTGGTGGAAGAGTTTAGTGAAAGCCTTTATGCAGCCCTCATACTTTTAAGTGGTGGATCAGTGCTTCAAAAGGATAATAACCTTATCACCTCAGCCACATGAAGTGAAGTGAATATTTAATTTTGCCAACCTTTTGAAAATGGGGGTTAAACAGGAAAGAGAACAGTGAAACTTCTTTATTTCCTTGATGGTTATTATTCAAACAAAATTCAAATTAGAAGTACTAAAATTCTAAAACTTTCACTTCATAATATTCCAGTTAGTATCTAAGTAAGCCCTCAAGGCTTCTAGGTTGAAGAAAAAGTTCAGATGAAAAGTTCCTCTAGGAATAACTCATACTGCCTTCTAAAGGCTAGTGAGTTGAATAATTAATAAAAAATACTGAAAATTTGGTGTGATAAAAGCATCCATGCCACATTTTTATGATGTTTTTTCCCTCTTAGTAATACTCAGTATTGTCTGTAGTGTTCCCTCTCCCTGTGTATACTTATATAATGTAGCTCTTTATAGAGACAGTGATTTTATACCTACATCTAGATTTAAGTGCATGTTTGCACACATACACATGTGTACATGCACACCTGTACCCTTCCTTTTTCTGTCCTCTTCCTCTCCAGTCTCTGCAGCTGCTGTACTCACAAATCCGTGCCTTCTCCACTCCCCAGTTTTAACAAGAACACAAAATGCCCTGTGGCGACAGGGAATTGTGCAGCCAGCCCATTAAGTTTACTGCAGCTACAGGAGGAACTCGGAAGCAGCTGCTGCTGTGGATGGAGCTGAGTGGGCATATGTAGCTGGCTGAGTATTCTTGAGGAGTTTTAATGGGTCATCATCATGACATGTCACTCTCCAAAATGACTAGTTGTCACTCACTCTCTTAAAAAGACAGTTTGGCAGCTTTGGGAGGTAAAAACCATCTGTATACTGTGCCTCATCATGTACTAATTGCATAATATTTACTGGGGGTGGGGGGACAGCAATACTGTATTGTAGCACCACCAAGAGCCTATAGACAATATAACATGATCATAACAGGAACAGGATAAAAAAGAGACTTGCTTTGCCCTCACGCACAGGCTTCAAAATTTTCAGAAATCAGCTCCCTAGAATGGAAAGACCACACTCTTTGCAGATTGGAATCCTTATAGAGCTGTTCAATGCTCAGCTTTGCGTGGGGTTTTCGGGTTGGTTTTTTTTTTGTTTGTTTGTTTTTTGGTGGTGGTGTGGTTTGTTTTTTCTCCACACTACTCTCAGCCTATCAGTGTTTATTCCATAGAGTACTCATTCTGAGTAGCTCAGTAACAAAATAGCATGATTGACAGAGCAAGCCATAGAACAGGTTTTCCATCTGACTTTTTGTACAAAAACTGCTTTCTTTTACTCAAATAGATTTAATTTTTGATTAAAGAAGCCAGTGACTCAAACCCCATTCATAGAAGTCCATAAAACAATTAAATTGTGTGAAAATACCACTGCAGTGAAACTCTATTTATAAATTCCTGATTATTTATTCTTCCTAGCTCTATCTTGGGTCTTGCTTTTTCTCCAGGAAAGGGCCTAAGTTCCCTTCCATACATGCAACAGCATTTCACATGATCCATATCTATTCATAATGCAGCTTGGCGTTATATACTAAACCAACGTATTTGCTGGTCCAGTGGTTTGATTTATTTTGTTGCCAAGAATCATTGAAGCTGTAGGACAAAATTCTCTTAAAGTCACTACACTCTATTTCAGCAGCATAATAAACTTGTGTAAAGGATGCTTTTTCCCTGCGTTCCCCACATATGGCTTCTAAGAAAGTGTTCAGACTTAAAAAATGTAGCATGGCAAACAGACACCAAAGACCCCAGCATACTTCATAGAAGAATATCTCCGGGCTAGCAGATGTCCATGAGCTTGACAAGTTTATGTATGAGTAGCAGCTTACAGAAACAGAACCCTCAAGATACTTCACTCATTCTTCGTCTCAAATTACTTCCTCACTGCACATGAAACTATCTCTACTTGCACAATATTAACACACATACAGTAAAGAACTGTTCCTTGAGCATGTTTTTTTCTTGAATAAAACACATACATAGATGTGTAAATATATATATCTATAGTAATATGAATATTTTCTCTTCTTATACCACTGTATATACTTCTATCAAGTATTTCCTATTTCAGTATAATTAGTTTATTTTTTAGTTAGTTAGTTATTATCACCAGATAATTCATGAATACATTATCCCTTTTATCACACAAAGACGGGAACGAGGGTAAATGAAACAAGAGAAGCAGTAACAGAATTTATATACCTTCAATAATGAAAAATTAATGCTTTTACTTTTTTATCTGTTCTTGAAAACAGAAATAAGAAATTAGAATACAAATATGGTGATTGGAAAGTTATTTCTCCCATGATGCTTTTTCTACTCAGCCACAATAATTTGGGCCTAGGATTTCAACCATGGAAAATGAGAGCACATTAGAGGATCTATTTTTTCATCTCTAACTCTGTAATCTATAGAATTATCTGTAGCAGCACTGCACAGGAAAAGTAATCATACACACTTTTTGTTTGACTACCATATCAATAATACCAAATTTACAAACAAAAATTCATTTCATATTAAAGTATTTTCTGAGATAAGATATGTACTTATACTGAATGTATTTATTTTAGATTGGAAATTATACCTCTCCTATTGTCTCTTCTTTGTCAAACTACTGATCTATAGTTTAGAGTGATTATCCTTTTTCTGCTTCAACTATCCAAAATAGCTTTCAGCATTGCCTGGCTGATAATGATTTTTCTCGTAGGAACCTGCTTCCAAAGAACATTAGTACCAAGGAATAGACACCCAGAGGGTGTAGAGCTTTTTTCATATGTTTTTGTTTTGGTTTTATGTTGTATCAATTCCTCACATTTAATTTGCTTTTGAAAGTTTAATGCTACCAAAGATTGAGTCATAATCTTACCTTGTGTGTTAGTGAGAAGTGCTGAAACCTGACAGACTGGAAGACAATGGTAAAATACTTAACTGTAAAGCAGTGTGAGTAATTAGGATTATGGGTTCATAGCAGCTTATAAAGTACTGGACTACAGAAGAGAGCATGACCTGATCATTTTAATGATTAAAGATTTGAAATACAGAAAAAATGCAGTTAACTGGGTCCACATACTCACTAACCTATGATTTCCTGAAAACAATAATGGACTTGTTAACTAATATTTCCAAAAATGTCAGAATAAAATAGAATTCACATGTTCATCTAAATACTAATTTTAATTTTTAACAAAAATGATAATACAGATGTCAGGATAACAGTGTTACTGTATTTTACTCTTTAAAATTAAATTACTATTGTCTTTCTCTATAAAATCCCATATGTTTGAAAAAATGCAATACTTGATGCTGACTTTTGTGAAAGATAGATAGCCAACTTTAAATTGACAATTCTCCACATGAGCAAATTGGTTATATGTTATATTTCACACCACCTAGATATTTCCCTAAGCATTTTCAAAAATCTAATCTCATAAGTCTTCTCACCAAGATCAGTGTGACTATTCCTAGACCTAAAGTGCAAAATAAGGATTTTGATACAATGCCCACATCAGACATAATTAGTCCCTCAGAAGGCATGTGGTGGAGAAAGTCACAACTGCTCATAGCTGACAGTGGGTCATGGAAATAAGTCAAGAACAGAGAATTTGAACACAAAATTTTACCATAGCATTTTAAAATGAGTAACTTGTTTCATATGAAAAGGGTAGCAATGAATATCTACAGTAAAGCATTATGGTTTCATTGCTAGTATGACAATGTGGGATGGAAAACCAGCACATGATCAAATAAAGTGGAGTATTAGATACCTTCCTGTAGACACTTCTCTCGTGTCTTAAAATGAGTTCAGATAAAAAAAAATAAAAGAATCCCTTGGTTGATTTATTATCATAAAACACAGGTTACTGTTGCTAGTGTGTCTACATTTCATTTAGAATCTCTTTCAGAGTCTGGCTTGATCAAACACCTTAACATTTCTCTAGTGCTTTCCCTTAACAACGATGACCCATTTCTAACACTGCAGTAAAGGTAAAAGTAAGTGTAAAACACTGAATGACAAATAACACACCTTTTTTTCAGTAGACTATAGGACAATTTTTATTTTCTTTCCCCTACTATTACGTATTTCACTGAAGGTAGTTTATCATATTGATAACACCCAAAAGTGTTTCTCAAGTTCATCCATCCACCTATATATATTGGCTAGTTAATTCACAGCCCATTGTTCAAAATTCATTCCAAAACCTAGGGAAATTTAACCTAGTGCTACATCAAATTAAACCTGTTTTAGAATTTCCTAATTAGGAAATCATCCTTATCCATGTGCATCGTGTCAGGATTTTCTTAACAGTCATGAAAGCTGGTACTAAGCATATTGCTAAGTACCTTTCTGAAATAAAGCCTTAACCCCCGTTCAAAGAGGAAGGTTGCTTTAATGAATGTGTCACATGTGCCTAATTATAAGAAGCAACATTGAAAGATTAAGTGATTCCATTACATAAATTCCCACTGTAGCTGTTCAGTATTCAGAACAAGCTGAAGCAGGGTATGCACAGTAAATATGGACACTTGAAAGTCTGCTTGAAACTGTTTAGATCATTTAAAGTGATCCTTTGTCAATAGATACTTTAAGAGGTTTGATTTCTCCCTAGTTTGTTTTTTTTTTTTTAGCCATTCAAACTTGCAGGCCTGCAAGGACTTTCAGATATAACCAGGCTGATCTCTAGATAGTAATTCATATCTTGATAGGCATTTAAACTCCATAGGATTAAGGTTTGGGAAATGAATGCTTGTAATGCCCATGTTTTCTGCTTGTTTTCAGAAAATATTATAGGGGGAGGATAATGCATATTTCAAACCCAAAAAAAATGCCTTAACACGAATAATACTATGTTAATTGTAAATCATCCCAGCTTAGAAGGATTTTAACAGTTCTGTGTAAAGAGCAGTGGTCTCTTAGTGCCTTTTTCTATGCTGGTGGGTTTCATTTGACAAAGAAAATATCCTCAAATTCCTATGCAGTCTTTATACTTTGTTTCCTTAAATCACATTTATAAATTTCAAACGATGTGAGAAGATATTTATGTGTAAAGTTGAACTTCACTTGTATTAAAAAAAGAAAAACAACAAAACAACATGGATATGAGATTTGCTATGTACAATGCTGATGCCAATCCAAGATTTTTTTCATCTGTTATTCATGTTTCCACCCTATTTTTATTGTATTTGTTATTCATAGCCAGTAAATGCTGGTGATACAGTCAATGCATGTGCTATTGATAAACAAATTCTTAGAAAATAATGAAGTGGAAGGTGTTATTTTACAGTGGTCATGTACACTTACTGAATCTACATTAAAATTCAAATTGTGCAGACCTGTTTCTAATTCTGTAAGCTATCTGGATTCTACTGAAAATTTTAATGTCTTCTTTCAAAACTTATTTCTGAAGGTTCCAGTACTTCACGTATATTGAGAATTTTCAATTTCCAGAAAAGACCCCTCTGGTTATCTGAAACAACATGTCCTTTCGACACTATAAAAGACACTGAAAAGGGTACATAATTCAAATTCTTAGGTGGTCTCTGATGAAATTACAGCACTCTTACCAAATGATCATTTTCTTGTTGAACCCCTTCCTAGTGAGCTTTGGTTCAATGACAACAGAGCACACAGTGAGCTACTTATGAGAACACTCCCTGCTTCTGAAACATTGTGGTGAACATGAAGGCACAGGAGTTACTAGAATTGTGTATTCTGTTAGCTACAAACAAGATCAATCATCTGAATTTACTCTGATCTACCTCAAATGTTGCATCTTAAATGATTGCTACTAAGTTTTCTGTCATACTTCTGGTGTACCATCCAACATCTCCTTAAGGGATCTTTTATTGTAGTATCTGATTGTTTTATTATAGTATCTGATCCATTTTATAACTAAATCTGAAAACAATGAATTACTTTTGGAGATTAGAGTTTAAATCACTGTAATACTTGCCCCCAGCATCCAAGACTGATCTTTGCTAAGTTTCACTTGACACAGCCTGTAAACTTCTCTACCAGATTGTCTGAGCACTTTCAAAGCTTAATTGATCCAATTTGCATGTCTCATCCTGGCAGAATTGTGCATCATTTCTATCCTCTTGGACTAAGTGATCACCATCTAATCACTTTGTATACAAATCAGATGGAAAGTTTCCAGCTCCTTTGCTATCCCCGTGCATGCATCCATATTAAAGCAATTCTAATTCAAAAAACAATCTGATCTTTCTGTATTTTTATAGGATTACTCTCTCATTGATAGGCCTTCTGTCACCAGTTGTAATGTTCAGAACATTATACTCAATGCATTTTCATTTTGTCTCGCACCTTCTGTGTGGTCCATTAAAATGATCTCATCATTTAACAAAGTCTCCTTAGGGAAGTTCTATACAGCTTGGTGTAAATCAGCACAACTCTACGCACTGAAAGAAAGGTACAATTTCTAATTATTAAGGCTCTTGTAAGGGATTCAGTTAGTCAGTTCTAAGGGAAAATAAATAATTAATTATATCCCTTGTAGTAAAGCTCTGAGTCTTGTACAGTAATAGACAGTGCCGAAACTTTTATATCTGGTAAAAGGAAAATGTTCTTTTAAATTCAGTCAATATTTTTCAGATAGTAACTGTTTCTGCACATGAAACTAAAATCTCTTATTTATGTTATTTTGCTGTACATTTTTCCTTCAAAATTGTGCAAGCTGTCATTTAAACACAATGACAGTTTAGTAAATAGTTATGTTGTTCACAAACAGATGAAAGCTACCTTGTGAAAATAACACAAATAAGAGTCTGCAAAGAAAAGTCACAAGCAGATTAGTCAAATTAATGAAGGATCTACACATTTCAAATCACTAAAATCAAACTTTATGAACAGAAAGTTCTACTTCCTAATCTTACTAGTGATTCACTGATGGAATTTATATTCTCCACCTGTCTCTAGTTTATATACATCTTCAAACGTTGTTATGTACCTTCAGCTACACTCTTCCCATACATTCCTACCTACTGAATCCATTTTCTAATAGTAACTCTGCTCTTCTGGGAGTTTGTGGCTGGCTTATTTTTCCTATATACATCCTTCTCATCACTTCTTCCACTTTTTTCCTCTCCATTAATCTCTATTCATATTTGCCCAACAAAATTTATGAGAAGGCAAAGAGATTGTTCAGGGATTTTTGAAATTTGTTTTCAGTGAAGAATACGTGAGAAACTCTAAAGCATGTTGTTCACAGAAATCATCAATCACTGGTGGTCAGTGTTCATGACAGCTCAAGATAAGGAATACCCTTCAGTTTGCTCTGCAGCTACTTTTAAAACTTGTGGAAGACTGGAAGGTGAAAACAGTGTGTATGTAAGAGAGCAAAGGAACCAGAATACCCCATTAAAATGTGCAATAATTTTTGCCAAGGTAAAGCATGCCAGTTCACTCATAAAACACATGCTTTTGTGTCCATATATATACACAAAAACAGTGGCACAAGTAGAAGGATAGCAGTTGATCAATAGCAAATGTAGTGAATTCAGTGTTAACTGGTAAAGAAGAAAACTAATAACCAAGTAAGACAATTTAATCATGAAAAAAGCATTAGGACAGTAAATAGACTTGCTATTAGTACACAGCACAATGAAAAGAGGTAGTACAAAACCAGCAATGCTTTTCTTCGACTCGTACTTCAGACTCAGCAGACAAGTTGTATGTAAGCTGTCCATACTGCAACCTTGGCTGAGACTTATGCCTCTGGTTGCAAAAGCAAGTAAAACCCCTGCTATCTTATGATTCTGTTCTCATTTTAAAAATGCAGGGTCCCATAGCTTACAATGGGGTTTTGCAGGTGTTAGTCAGTGGAATACAACAAACAAGTCTGTGGATGACACTCAGTTTTCTGTGTCTCAACTGTGTTAGCTCAGCAGGACAAATGGCAATAATAAAGGGGGGGTGGGGGGAAATATCACTGGTAGAGGCAGGTGTGGGTCACATATAGAGTTCATCTACTGAGTAACACAGTATAATTTTATACAGTCACCTTCAAGAGCAAATTTTCTGCTAGTCTCTAAACAATCAGGCATGTATTAAACCATCATATTGTTTTTAATTAAGACACCCAGAATTTCTAACCCAATGTGAAGACTCAGGGCCCTGAGAGGCCTTTCCCATGTGACAACCTGCTGCTTCTTCTGACACTCCAACCTGAAGGTATTTAAATATCAAGATAAAAAATTTAACAGTATTAAATGCTTTTGTTGAGCCCAAACTTACAGGAAAACATCAGGGAAGGTCTTTTGATTACTGAGACAGACAACTTCAGGAATATATACATAATAACTCTTAACTTGCCTTGCAAGACATCATTTATAAAGTAATGTTATCCTCTGCCAAACATTATTAAATAGTGCCTTGATGTTTAAGAAAATCCACCTTATGTTATCGCACTATTTCTGTTGCTACCAGTAAACCCAAAGACACATTTTGATTTTGAGAATACACTGAATGTATCATTCATCCTCAATTGCATCCATATTTTCACCAGATACATGTTACTATGGAAAAAAAAAAACCAAATCTGGTGTCACTCCATGACTCTCTACTGTGGCACTCATACTAATTTCTGTTGAAGTTCTCTTACCAGTAAAGGTTATTTACAGGTACGGGAATTTTTGTGATATTGCATATCACTTTGTTCACTGTAATGAACATAACCTTGATGGTGAATCTGCAGCATGTCTCCCCTTTACCTTGTTAATTATTTTGCAAAGTAATTTTCAAAAAAATTTAATCTGAGACACAAATTGTTAGCACATCCTGCTACAGCCCCAAACTGTGTTCCAAAATTATACTTGCATTTTGCAAATATATTTTTTGCATTTGTACTATATTTGCATATAGTATAAAGCATGCATTAAATGATCAGAACTGGAAGATGGGTCACTATCTAAAACACAGATGATAACATAATTTCAGAAGGAAAGGTAAGTATCTTCCATTTTTAATATAGTATACAGATACAGGCCCTTGTATCTTTAAATCAGAAGGATCTGTCATCAAGGTGGATATCTTAATTTCTCCATCTTCCTCACAGTCTCATTTTCTGCCTGGCAGGTATTCTGGAAGCCTGACAAAGCACCTGGGCCCTCAGTCTGTATCATCCCACATGAAGAACAGTCATTGACTTCACTTTGTGCTACTAGAAGTAAAATTGCCAAAAAAAGAAAAATCCAGAAAGACGATTTTGTCATCAGACTAACAGAATGGACTGTCATTGTCTACCCATCTCTGCTTACTAAAATAATAGATTCATGGAAATTGTTGAATATGATACTGTGATTTACTTTGTATGGACAGCAACTAATTTTGACAGGATATTGAAATTATTCTGCATGAGCAAATTCTCATGCAGCCTACAAACAGATGGGAGGAAATATAGTTACATGAAATGATCAATGTCAAAATACCAGTCTAAAAGGAAAGGTGTCTAGTAAAGTTCTGAAAGTCATGGGTGTTATTATTTCATCCCTTTAACTCCCAAGAAAAATTTGCTTTGTAAGGTGCGAGCCACCTTCTTTAGTGGTAGACCAGAGAAGTCATTATTTTGATTTTTGGCTCTTAATTTGGAAACTGTCTGGACATGGTCCAGTTTCTTCCCTTACAGCTGCACATATTTGCATCCTTCCATCCATCTGCTGAGACCTAGGATTTGCCTGGACTCCTCCAGATCTTCATGTTGTTTTTTTTACTTATCCACACTTTATCTTGACCCAGTAATTCTTGGAAGCCCTGTATGGAACACTCTTCTGTCTTGTCCTGTGCTGTTTGGCACCCTGTTGCTCATGTTTTAGGCTTTTTTGAACACTTGCCAAATTCTCTAGCCTTATCCAGTAATGTTTTATAAGAAATATTTACATCTTTCAATTTTTATTTATTGCTTCTTTACTTTCATCAAAGAAGCATAAAACCTAGTTCTACTAGTTTTTGTCTTGATGGTATTTGCTTTTGATGTCTTGTGTCACAGATTACTTTGCTGCACATGACATTTTCCTCTTTTGATTAAAAATGAACTTTACTTACCTTTTTGTCTCTTTCAAATACATCTGCTAGCTAACAGACCTACTCCCCTGTATATTTCTCAAACCTGTATGTTACTGGATCTCTGGCTACCTGCCCTCCTTTTCCATCTATGCTAACATAACCAAGTCAGGCCTTCTTTCCAGAACCTGTGTGGTGGATTGATGCAACAGAAACCAATGTGTGGCCCATATAGATGCATACAGCTTCTTTAGCAAAGAGCATGGAAAATCAAGACCCATACATGTGGTGAGCCTCACCTCAAGCCCTGGCCTCATTAGAAAGATCATCTCTATCCATGTGGATGATGAGAAGGTGATTGGGAGTAGTCAGCATGGATTCACTAATGGTAAATAACGTTGGACCAACCTTAATGTCTTCTGCAATGAAACAGCTACCAGGATGGATGAGGGCAGTAGACACTGTCAACTCTGACCTCAGCAAGGCTTTCAACACTGTCTCTCTCAACATTTTCATAGGCAAATTCAGGAAGTGTGGGTTGAATGAGTGGACAGTGAGGTGGGTGGATTGAGAACTGGCTGAACCAGAAGGTTTTAATCAATGGCACAAAGTGTAGTTGGAGGCCTGTTACTAGTAGTGTCTCCCAAGGTTCAAAACTGCACCCAGTATTTAACTTATTCATCAATGACTTGGATGAAGAGACATGTCTCTTCGGCAAGTTTCCTGATGACACAAAGCTGGGAGGAGTGGCCAATATCCCAAAAGGCTGGGCAGCTCTTCTGAGGGACCTCGAAACGTTGACGAGATGGACAGAGAGGAACTGTCTGAAATCCAACAAAGACAAGTGCAGGGTTCTGCCCCTGGAGAAGAATAACCCCACAGACCAGGACAGACCAGGGGTGACCTTCTGGAAAGCAGGTCTTCGGAGAAGGACCCAGGGGTCCTGGCAGAAAACAAGCTGTGCATGGGCCAGTGTGTTCTTGTGGCCCAGAAGGCCAGTGGTATCCTGGCCTACATTAGGAACAGCATTGCCAGCAGGTCAAGGGAGGTGTTCCTGCCTCTCTGCTTAGCTCAGGTGAGGCCACATCTGGAGTGCTCTGTCCAGTTCTGGACTCCTCAGTACAAGAGAGGACTCCTGGAGCTCCATGGTGCTCCTGGAACAGGTCAAAGAAAAGGCAGCAAAGATGATTAGGGGATTGGAGCATCTCTCTCACAAGGACAGGCTAAAGGGAGCTGGGTCTATTCAGCCTCAAGAAGAGACAACTAAAAGGGGATCTCACCACTGCCTATACGTATCTGAAGGGAGGGTGCCAAGAAGATGGAGCCAGACTCTTCAAAGTGGCGCCGAGCAATAGGACAAGAGGCAACAGGCAGAGACTGATGCACAGGAAGTTACACCTGAACACGAGGAAGAATGTTTTTATTGTACAGGTGACCACATACTGAAACAGGCTACCCAGAGAAGTTGTGAAGTCTCCCTCACTGAAAATATTTGATAGCTGTCTGGACACAATCCTATGCCACATGCTCTGGGATGACCCTGCTTAAACAGGGAGGTTGGACCAGACAACCCACCATGGTCCCTTCTAACCTGACCCATTCTGTAATTAGATTGTTATACCTTAAGCTAAGTTTATTTTCTCATTGATTGCTTTGGTATGTTGCTTTCAGTTTTACATCAGTCTCCAGAGTAAGTAAAACAAAGCAAAATGCTTAATCATGTTCCTTTCCTTCTCACACTTTGGGATACTTTTTCTTCCCTTTTACTTTTTCAGTCTCTATTTTCCTGAACTAAAACCATTAAGACTAGAATTTCCACTTTTTCATTGAATCTTATGATAAATCTAACTTAAATTAATGTGTCAGTACAAGCAGGAATTATTCCTCAATGTGAGGCCCCTCCATTATTTCCTAGAAGTATATACAGATTTGTGTATATGCTTCAACACTGCTATCATTCTAATTCCTGCATGTTTGCTCCCTAAAACCTTGTTTTACATGCTTCACTTGGTTTGTCAGTCAAATAAATTGAAACCACATTTTAAACAACTAATATTTCCTTTGCTTTGGGACAGATACTCACTCAGAAGTACACTTGATTCAGCATAAAGACAAAAAACCAGAAAAACAGTAAGGCTTTAAGATCTTCAGCATGGTAGTGGACATGAACTTGCAAAGAAAGAAACAAATATGAATAGTGCAATTTGAATCTTTAAAAGAGAAAGGAAGTAACAGTTTCACTTGGCTTGTTTCCTTTTTAGGTGAAGCTACAATAGAGTGCTTTTGCTCACGGCTTTTCACTGTCAAGAAGATATTCAAAAAAAGGAGAGGATGAATAAAAGAGCAGTATGGATGAACACAAGACTACAGTGCTGACTCAGAAGGAAAACCTTTTAAAAGTATTGCTTGGCTAAGCAAGAGTTAAGTGGTAAAGGGTGAAAGATGGATGGGAAGGATAACAGTCTACATATGCATGAAGATTATAACCATCCAGAAGCAAGTGAAATTATTTAAACAGTTTCTAATATATAGACTACGCAGCACTTCAGCCCTGCCAGTTAAAAAAGAAACATAAAAATACACCAAGCACTTTTCCAAATGCGTACTCTGCCCATAGAGTTTGTATAAATTGTGTAAGAAAGACAAGTTAAGTATTTTGCTAATTTATGGCATTACGTTTATACCGTGATTATGGAAACTTAAGAAATGACCATCTGCTTTTCCCAGCTGTGTCTGAAAACTTTTCATTGTTACAGAATACCAAGCTAAACTTTGCCAAATACAGCACCTGCCTACCTTGTAAGGAATTGAATTGTCTGATTGCCTCGTCAGCAGGGTTACAATTTGGTACCTCAATATGAAGTGTTTAAGCAGCTTATCATCCTTACACATGTACCATCCAAGTACCAGATTTTCCATATTTTGGAAGCATTTCAAATGAAAAATAACTTTTTTGGGTTCAATTCTTCTCACACATTCTCCACAGCAACAGAATTGCATGTCTCTGTAATCCTTGAGGTAATTTCTTATGATTTACTGAAACAGGAAAACTAAATGAAACAGTGTGACTCTGGAAACATTTGTGGAATTCATGCAGCAAAATGTCCTTATATCACCTGGAAAATGTCATTAAATTTCTTTCTTTCTACTCAGAGACTGCCTAAGAATTTCCTGTGATGTAGGTAGAATATTATGTCAGACTGTCCTTAGCTGCTCTTATTATACACCTTTTCACCCACATGGTATCCCACAATGCAGCCCTTCCATGCTTTAGGAATATTAAAGGACGGCATGAAAGGAAGGCACTATTTCTTCACTGCCTCCTCACTGCATTTCTTCAAAATGTGGAATATGTTGATATCTGTTGCAAATCAGACCTCAGTATCCCTCTTTTACTAATCTATAGAATAAAATATAAGTTAAAAATTCAGTTTTGAAATGACCAGACAATTGTATTGCAACATTAATACTCTCAAACTATCTCCTAGGATCAATAAAACTGGTCTGAAGGTTCTGGACTAAATTTCCAGTTATTTACTCTATGAACAGCATAACTTAATAATCAAAACATACTAAAAAACTTTTTGCTTCTTCTTGAATGTTTATAATTATCTTCTTGTCCCAGGGGAGAATTCTGAAAAAGACATCTTGAGACTAAGTCAGTAAGGCATATTTTGTGTTTTCTGGTACATGAGTAACTCCATGTGAATTACTATATGCAGAAGAGCTACATTTGTCTCAGTATTCCTATTTATATGAAGAAAAAAATATCATTAATTCTTTGCTATGTTTATGACTTGTAGAGAGCTACTACTGTACTATGTGCCTTACACCTACACAAATAAAAATATTACTTTTGCAAGAACACAGAGCTGTAACATCAGCAAATATTTGTATATTGACAGAATTGTAGTATTTTTTTTCAAGGACATCTGCAAGAAATAATCCTAAATATATTCTTCAGTTTTATGAACCTATTTATTGATTTTGGTGATCAGTGTCTGTTGCCAATGAGCTTCTTCACTGGCTAAGTTTTACCCTTGCCTGGAAAGGTTAAAGGGGCTCCCATTTATACATTGAGTTCAAGTGATGTAAAAAGTGTGTTCACAACACTTATTTATATAAATAAATATAAATATATTTATTTATAATACATTTTTAACTGGATAATCCTCCTTCTTATAACCTTGAAATTATGAAAGAATAAGCATTATGACATCCTCAAACTTCTGCTCTTGGTATAGGCTGGTACTCGTACCATGACTGTGGTTTGGACAGTTGGGACAGAATTAGAGTTCTCCTAGAGCACACACTCCACAGCCTTTTCTGAGAGCTACTTGTCTCTAATTTACATGACAGTAAGTGTCTCTTCCAGTGCAAAAGTGGCGGAGAAGAGGCTGGTAGCATGAGGTAGCTAATAGTTATCCTAAAAGAACGGAGCAGCCTAATGTATTAACATCTTTCTTCTCTCAGCAGTTCCACCATTAGCACTTAGCTCAGCTATCTCCTCCAAGGAAACGCACAATGCTGAGAGAAAAAGATTTTACTGAAGAAATTTTCCAGTACTTATCACCAGTCTATTTATGTAAAACCAGTTTATTGCACACAAAGGAACTATTCCCTGATTTTTTTCATGATCTTTAAATATTTTTTCCCATGTCCTCCCTTTAACTGGTTAAAGTTAGCAGTGAAATATTGACATATGTACACGGGTGCTATTTTATTCAGTGATTGCTGAAAAAAAAAAGAAAAAAAGGGCAAAGGAACATAAGAGATGCAGTATAATATTAAAAAACAAATGTAGAGCAAAGAAGAAATTCAGCAGAAGAATTATGACAAGGCAGCAACAGTCCTGGCAGCACTTTTAGACTGTGACACATGGAAAATACTTAATACATGAAATGAATGCCCAATGAGTCTTCAGACAGACACTTATGGCTAAGAAGATGTATAAGAAAAAAAGGCAACATGAAAAAGGTAGTGTGACAGCAGGCTACAAGATGTAAAACTATAAAGCATATGCAGTTTGATATTTTGAAAGCAATTGGAAAACATTCTTTATCTTTACTGATCTGAAAGAAGATGTAGCCTTGTACTAACATGGATACTAAATAAGTCTGCACTTAGTTTCCACCAACTTGTCATCCATAAATGCTGGGAAGTAAAGGCAGGAAAGAACTTTCTATTATGTGTTCATAATATTTTAAAATGTTGCATGATTCTCATTTTCAGAAAAAATAATTATTTATCTTCATAGCAAACAACACTAGTGACCCACTGTTCCCAAACTATTTTCAGATGTTGACTAACACTACAGTCCTCTGAATTTTGTCATTGTTTCTTAGTCTGCTGTTGCTTCTTGCCTTACAAGATCACTGCCTCAGAGCAGGAGTTGTGTTTGCTTGCATTTTGTCTAGCACAATAATTCATGAATGGACCTCCTTAGTCTTAGAATAATGCAAATACTCAAAGTTCCTGATAGCCGTCATTTTACAATGCTGTATTTCCAGTGCCATTAACACAGAGTTGTGAGACAAGAGGATGGACATAAAACTGGATGCTGGATGACAGCCAATAACAAGAACTAAGAGACCAAGAACAACCTCAGAAAATGACAAGGAGAAGGAATGCCAGAACATCATAAAAAATGTCAGTTGGAAGCAGCATCAGCTTGACTGACATCAGAACTTTAAATCTCATGCTCTCCTGAAAATAAGGCATTTTCTGATAACCAGCCAAGCATACAGGAGCCTCTCATCTACATATAATTGCAAAATTAACTTTTACTCTTGCTTTTCTATTTTGTCAGAGACTTATGCAATTTAATTTCAAATAATGCCCAAAAGACATTCAGAGCAGAGCACTGCAGGTAGAGCCTCTCAGTCCCCTGAAATACAGAACTGGCATTACAGGATTACATAAATAGCATGGCTGTGCCATTGAACGGAAAACTGCCATGAGGGCTGCTTAATTTACTGATGTTGCCATCACCTTCACTAACCTTCCTCTTCTGTAATGGCACATGTTAAGGATCAATGTTCTATATTATACTAAGAGATCAAAAAGCTACATGTTCTGGTTCAGTATCCAACCCTAAGTCTCTCAACTCTATTATCACTTCTAATAATGAAATTACATACAAATTGTCGTTTAGTGCTTGGGCATGTGAAATTGTTACCACTTTAAATTCCTGGCGTAAAACCTCCTCCTGTATCCATTCAGCTATGAGAGAAGAGAGAAAAATATGTACAGAGAGAAAGAGGAAAATATACTATAGCTGTGCAGGCTGATGAAATCAACCAGGAAAAGGCAGTAGATTTTAGATTATCCTTTAGGATAATTCTTCCTGTGTGTCTTAATCTCACCATTCTCCCCAGAGACACTTTAGCTCTGCATGCCAAGGAGGAAACATTTGGATTTTCAGTCAGATCTCAGTTATTCAGGGTAATCCAGGGTAAAGTATAGCATGGAATAACACCAAGCCCACAGTAACTATCCAGTGAAGAAAAGTGTGTCATACTGCGACTGGATAGAACACGTTGAGATGGTAAAGTCACACCTGTGCAGTATTGAAGCATCACTTCCCCAAGACCTATTCAATACATAAAGCAAAGAAGCAGGACTTAACTATTTTGTCTGTTCATTTGTTTCATTTGCAGCATTTCTGGTAGGAAAATACTTGACAGGAATGGCAAGTCCCATTTTACTTAAAAGGTCAACTGTTATCAATTTTCATAGCACAGAAAAGCAAAGAGCTCTTGAGATGGATAAATATCAGAAATACAGCAGATTTGCTTTTTCTTTTTATGAATGGCCTTCTGGGAGTATATAAAACAACAGAGCTTCAAAGATTATGATAAAAGTAAAGATAACACAAATAAAAAAGGAGAAAAAGATATAAAAAAGGGGAAGTTTCTTTCTGAGTTATTATGCCATCTTTGTTTTCCACATAGAGGCCACAAAGACAGATGAAAAATAGTCAGTCTGAGTTTGGTTTGTTTGAAAGTTTTTTTTCAAAACTACTTGGGGTGGAAAAGGAAGAAAAATCTGCAGAGCTGTGGGTACTCTCAGCCAGGAGCTTACTTGCAGAGCAGACATGAACATTTCCCTTGCACAGTATGCTTGGAGGAAAAAAAACCCAGACAGAAGCTGAGCAGAGAGCCCTAGTCACTGTGGGTGCCTCTAGAAGCAGCAGGAGGATCAGATTCCTCCAGGGAATTGTGCCTGACTCACCTCCCTGTTCACTATGTTCAACTGAGGCAGCCCAGTCTATTTTACCTATATTTAGCCTTTGTAATACCACCCCATCTCCTCTCCATTTCCCAAAATGCCAGTAATATTCCCACAGTTCTGCCTGAGTTTTACTGAGTGGCCAGCACTCCCAGAGTACTCACTGCCTTAAAGTATTTTAGCAAAGACACTCATTATCCAAGCCAGTCAAAATTTATCAGCCACACCTGAAACTGTCAGGCTATGATTCTACGAGAAGAGCCCCAGTGCTGACTGGTTCTGTATGGCTTGACACAAGGTCACATCACAGACAAATATAGTGTGTGAATAATTCTGTCACCTTATTGAAACATTCACCAACACCTTTGAATAACAAAGCATTAACTCAAAACCCCAGTATCCTCCCCTATCCTGCTTCCTTCCCTCCAAAATGAGGAGACCGGAAAAAAACATACCCACTCTCTATGCTAATAATAACATAAACTTGTTATCTGGCTGCTGTAAAAACCCTTTCCTCACCCTGCCTGTAAGTTCTCTTAAAACTTGTAAAACCTGCAAATTCTCTTAAATGACCTAATTTTGTGGGAACAGCTTAAGTTTGCTGCATTTTTTTTTCATGTTTCCCTCATTCTGTACTACTCCAGAAAATAATAATGCAAATATTTGCTTTTATGCACTTTTGTTCATGTTTGAAAATTGATTCCAACAGGTTTATTCACCTTAAAACAGTCAGAAGAAAGATAAAGAGGCAGGTAAAATTGTATTGGAAGGCAATAACTGTGAGCTCTAGGATACTATATGCTCTTAGTTCACTCATTTAACCTTTTTTCTTGATTTTACAATCTAGAAAATGCAGCCTAGGACGTTCACTTTACTTGTTGTTACATTATAAATAAAAACAATACTCAGGGTATCCAAGTGCTATTTTGAGAATTACCAGTGAGCCTTTTAAAGATACATACCAACTCCTTGGGTTTGTGCTCAGTCAAAAATCTATGTCTTTCATTTTCAGTCTTTCACATGTTAGTGAGATCTCACGGGAAGAGTTCAACTCAGCAAAAAGCTTGAAACTGCCCTGTAACTACACTAAATTTAGAGCCATTGGAAAAGCAGAGTTGGTTTGGATTCAAAAGAAAACAGTGAAGCTAGCCATCAATCAGCATCTTACATGGAGTTCACAGACTTGTTTCACTTGTTCAGGTTCATTTGTGGTTTTTTTTGTTTGTTTGGGGCTTTTTTTTTAAAACTTTTTAATAAGAAAATGAAAGTATTACTGGCAGAGATTTTGTGTCATTATAATGCTTTTGATGTGACTGACACTCTTGCAGCAGAAGATATTGAAAGAAATTAAAAAAAAAACTAAAAAAAAACAAACCACCACAGCAAAAAAAACCCAAAACCTGGATGTCAGATTGTTATGTGACAAAACAAAAAAAGTATCAACAAAATGTTCAAGTTCTACTTTAACTGCATCCCCTTTTGCCAATGTGTACCCATGGAAACTTCAATTACAAGACTGTATACAGCTTTTCAAATACTCAACATAATAGCATACACTTTTCCCTAATTTTAGGTGTTTATGCTTTGAATAATTTAAAACTGCTCTATACTATTATTTTTTTACACCCAAATAGATTCCATTAATGTCACTTATATGGAAAATACAGAGTAAGGCTTTTCACAAAAACATATTACCAACCAATAGTAAACATTTTCCAGAAAACAGAAGCCAGCTATGCTTCTAGCTCAGTTAGCATCACAGTTGACTGCCTCACCTCCTGCACAGCATGTCTGGAGGAGAACAGGGTCTGTCCAAACAGTTTCATGGGTTAAACAGTTAAATGCTTCAGCCCTTCAAGGGAACATAACACACACTGTGCTGACCCACAGAAGAGAATCGTATATGGCTCAGTCCACAATCTGATTACATGTTAAGCACTTCCCAAGAGGTGCTCAGAATTACATACAAGATGATTAAAACTCATACCATAGAGAGGAAAGTCTTACATTAAAAAAAAAAAAAAAAAGAATAAAAAAAGCACCAAACTTCTGTCACCTCTGACTCATATTAAACTAATGGAACTACTCCAGAGGTTTCTCTAGAGTCCCATGAGAAACAGGCCCTGCTGCCTTAAAAAAAAGTACATATGCATTTAGGAAAACAATAAAAGGATGCCCAAGAAGGAAGGCTGCAGTATACCTCAGGTAGAGATCTGAAGACTCATTAAACAAACATGAAAACACTGAAAAATTAAGGGAAAAACTTGTTTTACTGAGGTGAATAGGAATCCTGCTACATTATTTACAAGCAATAGGATTTTATCCTGCATGATCATGTAATTTAAGTGTCAGAATGCAGACACCCAGGAGGACAGAACTAGTGCTGAACATGGAATTAACATTGCTATTTCACAACTCTTGAATGATTTGCCATATAACCCTAACAACCCCTAAATGCTGCCTTACAACCAGAATTGCCTAGGGCTTTGTAAAATTGAATAGTGGCAGGGAGACAGTATTCCCCATTGCAGCTCCATTTGCTTGAGTGTTTCTGAAGCCTTTTTATCTCACAGCCCTTAAAAGCTGGAGGAAGGTCCCTCCTTCCAGCATGTGCAGTTAGATTGGCACCCTGCAAAGCATGCTGAACACAAGGCAGCGCGGCACTGGCCTCCCCAGAAGTCGAGCACTCGGCAGAGTCTGGTTGGTGCTTTCACTTCATTTGATGAGAAAAGTGAGTTATGCCAGCTTTTCGCTTGCTGTAGCTTTCTCACCAAGAGGGAGGGAAAAAAAAAAAAAAAAGAAGAAGAGAAGAGGAAAAAAAACCCCCAACCTTCCTATCTAAATCTCGGTCTTCTATGTCCCTACCTGCCAACAAAGGATTTGAAACAAGAACAGCAATGTTTTTAGGAGGACAAGAGGGGGAGGAAGGTGACTGCTGCTCACTTCAGAGTGGTGCTGCACATAATATGTTAAGACACAGAAAGAAAATCACTTCTGCACCTTTTTCTCCCCTGTGTGGGAATGCAGCTTCGGTCATGATTGCACCTCAGGAGCCACACAGTGAAAAGCCTCTGCAGTGAGAAGGTTAGGAACTGGGCACGTCTTATCTTACAAGATGCTCAGCAAGGACTCTGTTTCCAGGAAGATGGGCTTCCTTTTCTAAGGGAACATTTTTATCTGCTTTTCCTACAAAATGGATTGCTGGTACAAATTCCTGAGCCAACAATTCATACTGCTGATACAAAAGCAGGCTGGGCACAGACTGTTTCAGAAAAATAAAAGGTTGTGTTTTGGAAGATATCTGCTTGTGAATGCTAGGACTCTTGTAAAGGACAGGAAAGAGCAGACTGTGAAGCTAAAAATAACCATGTACATGGAAATACCATGTACTATAGCGCTACCACAGCATTTTAGGCCATAATATAGCAATCGACTGAATATCAGAATTACTACGAATCTAAACTAGTATTCACTCGAGTATTTCAAGACGCTTCTTTTCCAGGAGAGAAATTCAAATTCACAAGCCACACTTCTTTTTTTGTCAGCCAGAAAGAATGCCAAATAGGCCATTTCCAGAAGCACAAGAGAAACTCCAACCTGGGAACAAATTTGCCTGGAAGACAAACTCACACAGACAACCAACTGCTGCATGGCATCAGAATGGATACTGCTAAATAACGTCAAACTTTACCAAAACTTTCAAGACCACTGTGATACAAGATGCCATTTCTGATTCTAGCACACCTTTCTTAAGTGTTCAATTATGCAAAGTACCAGTCCCAGTTCAGAAAAGCACCTAAACACAACCATAGCTGCAATAATGAAAGCAGTTCCCTATTTAACTTGATTATTCAGTTGGCATGATTAAATTCTAAGTGCTTAACTTATTAACACAAATATCAAGGTTTTGCCTCAGTAGGATGAATTAAGTAAGCTGAAATTCATTGCACTGGTATATTTGAATCAGTGGATTTCAGATTACCTCATTTCTTTTCCTGTAAGCATGCTGTTGTGCCAAAAGCTGTCACTCCCTTGTTTTCTATGCATTTGCTGTATTTTAATGAGAAAATCTATTTATTGATTCTGATATTACTGAGAAAATGGGTATTCCTTTCAATAAGATGATTACACATAAATGATACAGAAAAACACAAGAGGGGGTTTTGTTTTGCGGGCTTTTTTTTCCTTCCTAATTGCTGAAGGCAGCATATTACCCACTAGCACAAGGCAGTAAATGAGCTAAGTCCCAGATTCACAGCTGTGCTCAGCGTGCTCCATGTGCAGTGACGGGCACGCAGAGCGCACCATTTGGGATGCCCTGATGTAAAAGGGCTGGCTCTGCACTGGACCTGTGCCCATCGCAGGCGAGGTAAAGCCACAAGGCTGTGCTGTGCACGGAGGACAGCGAGGCCCCCAGGTGCCAATCTGCCAGCCAGGCAATGTCAGAGAAAAGCAGTAATGCAGACATGCCCTCCTTTCCACTCATCACACCCACAGATGCCTGATTCTTCCTCTCTTGCTTTCAGTAGTGCTGAGTTTTAGGGAGCAAACAACATAATACAGGAATTCCTTTTGTCTGGGACTAGCTGTTAGCTCTTAAAAAAATATATTCACCATTATGTTCCTCTATTTTAAAATCTAGTATAAGTAATAAATATTTTCTATCAATGGTGTCAAAACACTTGGTTACTTACTCTGTTAAACAAGCAGTGCTACTATGTAGAGCTCTTAAAGAAAATTACAACAGGATCTTTTGCATTCTTACAAGAATGCAATGTGTTGCTGTTCCAAAGTATTAATTTTTTTCTTTTTCAAACTATGAAACTTAGTTCATTTAAGTCAACCTAGGCTGACAGAATTACAATTTTTAGGTTGTGCCACACAAACACATGAAAAAGCAAGCATCTGCACCCTCCAAAGTTTATTTAAATCCCCTACCTTTCCTACATAGAGTGGGTCTGTACCCATGTATTCTTCCAGCACAAAGAATTGATTCCACACCCAGCTGCGTTTTGTTCTCGTCCTCCCTGATTGAAAATAGGGCTTTGACCTGGACCTTGTGAGCTCTGCTTGATTCATCCCAGAAAGACACAGGAGAAGAGCTAGTATCTGAAGAAAATGGCAAAACTCCACTTTGCCCAACTTCATCTTTTCTTTTTTTTTCCTCAGTGAAAGAAAAAACCTTGACCAAAGCAGGCACAATTCCAGTTGTCTCAGTAGCTCTAGCCTCCGGCAGGGTGTCAGCTGGGAGTCCAGAGATAATAATTTGCAGAGTGGTCAATTGGAAGATGTCACCACTGCTGAATAGCCGTCACCAAAGAATTGGTGTAATGGGTACCTACCCGGGAAAGAGAAAAGAACGGTCGTCAGAATTTAAATTTCTTTTAAAGAATGCAAACTCTTTGCAGTTTTCACATCATGCATCAAAACTGTTTATTTATTACTTTTCTCTTCATCAACACTGATGAGTTTACATAAATCTCTGAGAGTTTAGAGTGAACTCCTTGCATGACTTTACTACTGCTGATACAAACATATTTATAATCACAAAGTTTTCTCCTGACTGTTCTCCTAATACACTATTTTTTCCAGTACAAATGCTAAAATCATTTCTCTTTAAAATAATCAGCGTAAGTGTAGTTATTTTCAGTAATTTGGTTTGATTTTTTTCTCCTCTGTCTGTTATGGTCTGCTTTACTTGCCATTATTATGATATAATTACAAACCAGCTACAGGCAGAAATTTGTATTAATGGCAGGGACATACCCCAGCTTAACTCTCTCCCATATAACTCAGAACTAAAATGAAGGAGCATAATATGAATCAGAACAATTTGATTGATTCTTAGTCACAGTACACCAGATGCTATGATTTGTTCTGATCTGAACCTGACCTGGTAAAAAGCCCTGAGTGTCCCCACTCAATTTCACTACATTCCTAAAGCAAATGTCAGGAACCATAAGAAACATGTTAGATTACTTTATATATTTATACAGAAATATGCCCAGAAAGACCAGAAGATAATGTCATTTTGTGTTTTCAATGAAACCTTGATTTAATAACAAATGATTTTTCAGCACTAACACATACAAATTTTATCTTTTTGTGTATCTGCTTTTATTTCAAAATTTAATCTTTTAATAACTCATAGAAGTAACTAAAAAAAATTTTTTTAGAAACACAAACTTCAATACTTGAACAAGACTCTTTTCTGCCTTTTACAACTGTGAGCCTTCTCTGCCCATGTGAAAATGTATACTTAGTATAATGTTTTTAAAAGTATAGATTCTGTCAGTCAGAACCAAACATAGCTTTGCCTTTTGGGGGAATCACCAGGTAAGCAAAGCTGTCCCTTAAATAGATATCCTCCTTGTCTGAGGGAGCACTAAGGGAGACAAGAAGCATTTATGAAGAGCCAAACATGAAGTGGAAATAAGGGTGAAATTAAAATGGATAACAGGGCATTAATTTGGAGTGAACTGCTGCTACTTAGGAAGCCATGGTAGAAAGAAGATTTCAGCCTTTCTACATTTAATTAATCTAAAAAGGCTAGACATTAAATCACATACACATTAAACACTCTGGACTGATTATCATATTCCTACCCGCCACTGCTAAAACTGAGTGAAACGTGATATCCACTATCTGTTTTCAGTATGTCAGGCTCTTTCAGCTGCAGAACGCCTATGCATTGTGCTGCCAAAGGTACCTAGAGGGCAGAAACATGAAACAAATAAAAAGCTCTTCTGATTACAGACTGCATTTAAAGCCTTTTTATAGTAATCCCTTCTGTGGTACTGCCCTGCACCCGAAAGGCTTTGCTTAGAGGCTGGTGGGATAAACCACAAACCCACTGAGTGTGTTTGCTAAGCAGCAGCAATTTGAGAGCTTCCATATGGGAAGATCCAGTGTCTTCCTACAGGCAAAATGAAGAGAATAGGCAAGTCTTACCGAAAGACCCTAATTTTGAAAACATGATTCTACAGTTATAAAAGACATCACTCCAACATGGACCAAAATTCTTCTCATGGCGGGATTAACAAGGAGGTGTCATCCTCACTAGAAGAGTCTAGTTTGAAATGATTAATCCCAACTAGTCATAGAGCAGTTTTGATCTGGCCCTTTGGGTAAATCATGACCATATGACAGTAATTACTGACAGGGCTGCCAGTGAGTGCTGAGGAAGTCTCCGTGCGTTCCCTGCGATATGTTGACTTCCTACTGCTCTGTTCAACTACGGTGAGTGTTGTTTGTAGTACAGGCTGTTTATGCATCCTTGATTTCCCTCTCTGTGCCTAAGTTACATCATGTTAAAGACATCTGATATTGATAAACTGTCAGTTTATTTCAAAGAGGCAGCAGATTGTTATTTAACAGAGATAAAAATACAAAATGGGTTTTCTTAAGAAATGTCAGTAAAACATTTACAATATGTTAGAGTCTTTTCACTGAGCAGTTTGAAATGTCTTGTTCTTGCTCTGAACAGACATTTCAAACCTAGAATTGCTCTAACCTTTATCTTGAACAGTGTTCTCTTATATCCTTTCTTTTACACCTGCAGGAAAGTATGAAAGCCACCATATGGAGTGCCATGGTCCCCAGCCACACGCCACAGCACAGAACTGAAAAATGCACCCAAAATACCAACTGAAAAACAGTCCATATGCTAGACAGCACAATCTGATGAAAAGCAGAATACTCACACCTCCTGGAAAAAAAAACATTGTTGTGTTTTACTCATTCTCAAATACTTTCACCACACAGACCCAAAATTCCAATTATTTTTATTCAGCTGTGTGGTAGCACTTTCTGCTCGGAAACACTCTTCCCCCTCCCTTTTTCCTCTTCTTCAGGATAAGTCTTCCTATTCCTCTTAGAGCCCTTTTTCTTAGGTTTTTATTTATAGTTCTTCCAGCATACTGCCTTTTATATATGATACCTCCAAAAGCAGAAGCCTCTGGTATTTTAAAATCATTTCTGCTTTGGTAATAATTCTTTATTAAATTGTATTTCATTACCTTTATTACTGAGATAGATAGATAGATAGATAGATAGATAGATAGATAGATAGATAGATAGATAGATGGATAGATAGAAAGACAGAAAGACAGATAGATAGATGCACACACATTTTTACAGATTTTTTTGATTAATTTTGTCCAAGCATAACTAGCATTTCAACATCACTTGTTCTATGAAGTCTGTAAGTGTCAAGTCCACAAGACCACATAAGCAATGTCAGAGCAATCATAAAACTGAAAATTAAGAGGTAGTATTGGTGGTTTTTTCCTCATTAGGACATAACTTGAGTGTTCAGGGTTGCATTTGCAACAGTGGATAAAACTAACCTTGACAGCAACAGAGGGTATTCAGTGCACTGACTCCAGTGTCTTCACTGTCATCTGTGTTTACTGACTTGAGTGCGATCACAAAACTGACCTGCAACCATTTTGTACTTTTTGTTTAAAGATGCTCTTTTATATAATGCTATCTCTTCTGCACAAAGAAGATTCAGAGTATTCAAAACATGAATATTTACAATTTTAATTAATATTGTTAACTACCTAGAACAAAAGTAAATCTTTACATCTTGTTTCTGATCTCCAAAATGCTACTCCCCTTCCCAAATAGGGGCAAAACACAATCATATCTCCTCATTCACAGTTTTCTAACATAAAAAGTGACTTAGGCCTTTAAAAATAAAATGGTCTACTAGATTATTTAAAGCATTAAGCTCTAGCTTTCACATCTAAGCTTGTACTCCCTATTTGCTTTATGTGTAGTCCTGGCAATCATAAATATGAAAAATACAAAGTAAAAGAACCGGTGTGTAATTTGGAGAGTGTTATGTGATCTGGACAGTGCACATAGCATGTCTTAGCTGAGCATTAATGTGCTGTCCAAGTGAACAGCTGTTAGAATCAAAAAAAAAAAAAAAAACCAAAACCCCAAAAAAAAGAAACATAAAAAATATCCACTATATATCCAAACTCTCATGTTTATGTCCTTAAATAGCTGGCTGATACATAAAACTTCAGACTGAAGAATAGACATTTGAAAAAAATAATAACCACTTCATTCAATAGACATGATAAACCTTGCAATTTCTCCCATCTGCTGTACAAAAATTAAACTATATTTAAGTCACAGTGTTCTGGTGTACAGTGCTAATCTGAAAAATGTTAGTACTCTACTTCGCCGAAACAATCTGCTAGTGTCAAAAAGACACTATTATGCACTGTCTCCAGGGGGCAATTTTGATTTGTTGAAAACATTCAGATCATGAATAAGATTCTTAGCTTAAAAGTCCCCCTCACTGCAAGCAATTAAGGATAATTTACACCCACTGAAAATCCCTTTGAATATTTTGCTTCACTCCATAATTCCTAAAACAACACACCAAGTCTAGTGTTCGCTGTTTGTGTGTCACAATGAGCACGAGTAGATAAGGACAAGTTTTCAGTCTCAGAGACATCATCTTGGAAGCCCTCCTTCCCTATGTCTGAGATTTCCCCAGCCCTGAAGGGCAGTTTGCTGAAAGCTCTTGAGATCAGCTTTGCACCCACTAACCCTTGCAGCCAAAATGCAAATTCCTGCAGACTTCTGCTCACACATTGCTACCAGTGTCACAGTGCCAGCTTAATCTATGAACCATATCATTTTCCTGTCAACCTCTTCAACCCAACAAAGAATTTTGTCCTTCAGCATATTTTGTCCCGAATTGTTTCTAATGCGTAAAATGCTTCTGGAAGAAGTGGAAATCCAAATTCTTTTCCATTACTAAACTCCACTAGTCTGGATTGCATTACTCTAGTTTGAAATCTCGCTGCCAGCCACTCACTGAAGTTGTAACTGTAGAGTTTACCACTCCTATTTTAATGTCTTCTCTTCCCTCATCTTTCCCCTGCCCCATTATTCTCCTCTCACCAAACTGCTTCCATTTTTGATAGTATTGCAAATACTAAAACAAATATGGACCTCACCGACTCTGAGCAGCTGCCACCTGCTAGTAAATCTTGTTTTAGCTTGGCTAACAATGCACAGTTATCCCATGTTTGTTTTGTTTTTTCTCTACTTTAGTCATTCAGTAAACTCAGACCCAGGGTGTTGAAATAATTCCAGGGGTTACTATTGCCACTGGATCTTGAGCCATGATCCCTTAAACAAAGTAGAACCAGCAGTGAGCCCCCTTGACAGCTGGACTGCCCTCACTGAAATATTTATGCTCTGACATTCAATTTTACATTGCCCATTGGACAGGGTGTTACATTTAGTGGCAGAGAAAATTCCCCTTTGTTACAAGCCTGTATCTTCTCCATGTCACACATCCTAAATATTACAGGAGACTTCTTCACATGCACAGGCACAGGCACAGGCATAGGCACAGGAACGTGATCCTTGAGACAAAAAGGTTTTGAGAAGATAACATCTAATCGTGGTGTCAATTGCAATGTCTGGTTATCACTTTTTTCAGGGAAAGAAAAAAAAGAAAAGGAGGATGCCTTGGAGCAAGTAAGGTGGGGACCCTGCGATGAAATGAAGCTCCATGAGTCAAGGCAGTACGATGAAACCTATTAACTCCCTGTGCCAGATGACATTACAACTACAGACCACAGCCTCCTGCCGCTAACTGGCCTAAATATTCACATGGGAGATCCGTAAATGTAGTGCACATCCTGCAGTCTGCATCTGGTTATCAAGCAAAAAACTATCACTGCTCCAAACATATGGCACTGTTACACTAAACTGGCGCCAATACCTCTGACTCAGGTGAAAGGACCTGATGAGACGACAGAAAAGCACTAGGCACACTACAATAAATTATGTGGCTTAAAAAAAAATGCATAAAGAAAACCTGGCAACAGCTTTTGGTCTTTTACACTGCTCTGCAGTTGATCATAGGATTGCACATGTCTACAGTGCTAAATTGTTTGGGTTTTTGGTAGGTTTGTTTTGTTCCCCAAGACAATTTAACAAAAGAAAGATTTTTTTTTTCTCTAGTATCATTTTCTCCATGTGAAAGAGCTGTGTTGGGTTTTCACCTTGCCATGGTGCATTTGAAAGATCTAAGTTGCTGGGAAGGATTATGCTAATTTGATCAGTTATTGAAAAGAAACACCAGCAGTATTTGTGGATCTGGGACCAATCAAGGCACATATTTAAATTTCCACAAGCTCAATTTCTGCAACCTCATTTCAGCTGAAGAACATCACAGAGTGCTTAGGGATGACTTTCTTGCAGAACTGCTGAATTCCCAGAGGAGGCACTCCTGCATTACTGCTAAGAGTTAAGCCTGGTTTGACAGGAAGAACAGAAGTAACCACCTATTTTATGTACCCTTCCTCAGCTAGAATTTAATGATTTTTATTGCCACAGGAAAACAATACCCAGAAGTAGCATGAAAGCGTACATGAAAAAAAAATTGTGTGATAAACTAAAGGAAAAAGGAATGGCTCAAGAAAGGCCCTCATTGAAGAACCGCTGAACACATCAGACACTGAAGCCAATAGACTAAAAACACAAACAAAAACTTACTAGACTACCCATCACTAGGACTACCCAAACACTGTATTCATCTGTAAACCATTTGAAGTTTAAATTTTTTTCTATTTTCATCACATATCGGACTCAATTTGTGAGCTGAATCCCTTTGAGAAAAGGCTTAGCCAGGGTTATAGCAAAGTAGGAATTTAAGTTGGAGTAGAACCATATAAGGTCTTGCATTAGTAATGATTTTCTTCAGTCAAGTCTCTGACTGTTGAAGAAACACAGAAAAATGTGGGCACAACATTTATGCACACAGAGTCATACATGAAAAGGATAGGCGAAAATCTACATGGATGCTGCATACATTCTTCTCATCAGAAAATTCACAGTCAACCTGCAGCTGTACAAGTGCTTTACAATTACCCTTTCACATGAAAAAAATAAGAATACTTTGCTATTAAATCAATAGCAAATAATCAATACTGCTTTGCTATTAAATCAATGAAAGTAGACTTAAGTAAGTTGTGAGGCTGTCATCTGACTTTTAACACAATTCTAATGACCTACATCAGCCTTTAATTACAGTAAAGTCTCCCATTATAAGGGTGAAGTGTTCCTTGATTAAAACTGCAATCTTTAATGGCTTTTTGCAAGAAAATAGGCTATATTACTGATGTTTGTATTTTCACTCACATTAACTGACACGCATTTCTAAGATGCAGTGGTAGCTCAGATTATTATATTTGATATTTTCCTAATATTCCAGGGAGTTTTAAATCTTTATAAAGTACTCAAACCCTAGATATTGCACATACTTAATATCAAAATCTGTCAGAGCTAGGCCTTCCCTTACAGTGGATTTTACTGCAATTGTTTTTTAAATCTTACTTAGTCTTTCTTCATGACTCTGAAAAAAAAGTGTGTCTAGAGGTCTAGATTAGATCCCCTGGTAGCTGCAGACTGAAAAGCTATAAAATTGTGTACAATGACTTTAAAAAGGATAGCACATTTGGTCTCTGGATAGTTCTTTTGGGTTTGTTAAGTGGGTTTTGTGTTATTTTTTTTCCTCCAAAGATGGTAACACACCCATTGCACTGAACTAGCTCTAATGAGGCACAATCATACCATTTCCAAACATCCTCTCTTCACCTCTGCATCGTTAAAACTGCTATAATATTGCTGAAAGAAAATCAGCATCACTTTACAACTGATTTTTATCTGTTGACCTGTTGTACCTCCAGAAGCTGCATGGTAAGCAAACTTAATTTAGTTATGCAACTTTCATGCTACTGCCCATCTGAACAGCTCTGCACCTGAGATTATGTAGACCCACCTTTCTCAGAAAGAAAGTACCTAGCTTTCACCAGTAACAATTCCCTGCAAACTCAAATAATGGAACAGACAAACAATTAGTAGATATAAAAAAAGGTAGAAAAGTAAAGTCATGCATTAGTGCCAAGGAGAGACTGTTTTAGAAACTGGCATGCTCAGGAGTTTGGCTCTTCTACGTATTTATTTATTTGTCCTGGAAAAGCAATTTATTTTCTGCAAAGCTGCACCATCACCTATGTTTTAGCTGAAAAATGGCAAGTCAGTATGTCTTGTTAGAGAGACTATGAAGTATACTCTGCCCTTTCAAGTCTCTGGTTTGACTTGAGCAAGTTATCTATCAGAACATAAGATTTTATCCTTGAAATGGGAAAAGATTAAAGTATCAGCATTTCAGTTCCCAGAATCAGAGCACATCACTAGTATCTATCTCCCATCCTTTCCTAAATCCCAGGGAAGACATCGTTTGTAGAATCTTGGCTCACCTGAACTACTTCACCTTTTGAAAGCAGTATAAAGGCTAAATCGTATCTCAAAAAGGGATGGTTTTTTTAGCCTCCTTTCGAAACTAGAAGCCTGAGGATCCAGATGACAAACCTCTTGCTACTGGTGCACACAGCCTATTGTGGGAAAGCAGGACATGCCCGTGTGTGGATATGTGGATGGATTGGGGGACAGGGCGGAGGGGGAAGGGTCAGTATCAGCCAAGCACTGCAGAGCTAGCCTTACCAGCTGAATACTAATCAAAGAAATAGCTCCCATAATTTCAACGTTTGCAAACTCTAGAACATCCTTGACACAGAAGGACGAAAGCTCTGGGAAATAACTCAGTAAATTTCCTTGTCTCTGTAATCTTTTGCACTGTAGCATCCTTGCCAGACTTAAAGCCCAAGCAAGACAGCCGCTTTGGCTTGGCAGAAAGGACTCAGACAGTCCGGACTTTGGGCTGCCTGTATTTTGCACAAGTCAGTGGTCCTCCCTTCCCCCACCCCACTTCCCCGCTTGTCTGTGAGACTTCTCCAAAGAGTCAAGAGTGATGCTATTGTTCTCTTATTTCTCAGAAGGTGCACAAGCGCCTACAGTCCCAGCGCTCTCACTTTCCACGGTTAAGCCGCCACACCTGGTGCTGGGCGCTCCCGCGGCCGGTCCCAGCCGCGCTGCCCGGGCCGCCCCCAGCCCGGGGAACGCGAAACTTACGGCCGCGGTCGCGCCGCGCCCGGCGCCTCCGCAGAGCCGCGGCCCCGCTCCGGAGCGACCGGGTGCGGAGGAACAGCACACAGCCCTCTCCTGCAACTGCTCCGACCGCCCTCTGCCTACATAGGAGGAGAAGGGGAAAGAAGGCAAGGAAAGGCACAGGTGCAGCCAGCACTTACCTGCTCCCCCTCTCCCTCGGCTGCCAGCGTGGTGAGTGTTTTAATCCCAAGGGCCGACGGTGCCTCCGCGGTGAAGTGCTGGCGGGATGGTCTCAGGCGGGGGGGGGTCGGGCTGCAGGCGGCGGGGCGCCCACCGGGCATGGGGGCTGTGCGCCCGCCCGCGCACTCGCCCGCACCCGCGGAGATGGGAGCGCTGCCGCTGCTCCGCTCCTCCTCCTCCACGGCACGGCGCGGCACAGCACCGCCAGCCCCTGGGCACACGATGGGAGAAGTGGGTGCCGGTGCCAAGCCCAGCTCCGACTGGGTGCGGATCGTNTTTAATTTTTTTTTATTATTATTTATTTCTCCCCCCCAACCCACCACGCAATTTGTCCTACAAGCTGCGACGGAGGTTTCGAGGCGGAAAGACAAAGTCTCAAAACTAAGCCGAACTTGCGGAGTTCCCTCTTTAAAGCTTTGCCCTTTCATGCTGCCCAGCCTGCCACTTGTGAAACCCACACTCCCTGCCCCGGCCCGTCCATCTGCCTGGCGCGGGACAGCCGCGGGCACTGGCCCGAGCCGGGCCGGGGTCCCCTCTCCTGGTCCCTGGGCAGGGCACGGAGCCACCACCGACCGGCTCAGGGGACCTAAACCTCGCAGCCCTGCTGCCCTGTGCCTCCCCAGCGCTGCTGTCACGCCTCCCCGGCCACTGTTTATACCGCGAGGTGGTGGTGAACGGGGAGAAGAGGATTAAAAAAGAATTAGAAATACGCTGAATAACTAAACCAGGTGCTTCCACAGAATAAAGGGCGGAGAGAGCGGGGTGTGAGCACTGGCAGCAGGAGAAGGTTCAGTGTCGCACTGGGGCTGGTGCCCGGCAGCACCTACGCACAGCCCCGCAACCCCGGAGCTGCTCGGGGCAGCCGCTCTGGGAAATGAGAACCCGCTTTGTTTGGACATGGTCCGGCTGGGAGAGCGGCAGCACAAACTTTCTGCCTCATTTCAGCGCCGCTGAAGCCTTTTGGGTCTGCAGAACGAAATAGATCTACAACTGAAACGTGATCAGCCAGGAGTCAGCACGCCTCCTGNCGCCCACCGGGCATGGGGGCTGTGCGCCCGCCCGCGCACTCGCCCGCACCCGCGGAGATGGGAGCGCTGCCGCTGCTCCGCTCCTCCTCCTCCACGGCACGGCGCGGCACAGCACCGCCAGCCCCTGGGCACACGATGGGAGAAGTGGGTGCCGGTGCCAAGCCCAGCTCCGACTGGGTGCGGATCGTGGCTGCGGGAGGAGGAGGAGGAAGAGGAGGGAGGGAAGGAGCGCGGAGGGAGGGAGAAGGCAGAGGAGGTGGGGATGCTGCTCTGGGCAGGGGATATCACGGCTCGGTGGCTGGAGCTGGCTGCCAGCTCCGTCCGAGGGCGCGCGGAGGCGGCACAGGGACTCTTTGTACCTCCCGAAGACCCAGTGGTGGCTATTGAAGAGGGATTCA
>VXAC01008719.1:705032-731262 GCA_013399225.1 Rhipidura dahli | reverse complement strand
AAAAAAAAAAAAAAAGGCAGAGGTTCCAAATGTTGGCAGAGCTGCTGAACAGACATTTTCCACGGACAAAAATATTTTTAACACGTACTGTTTTTAGAACAATGGATTGTACCAAGGGCAACTCTAAGATGTACACCTCGGCCAATGTCTTTTGATTTATATTTACCAGAAAACCACTTTCAACGTGATATAAACAAACTAATAATGTGCATATATAATTAATTTTCATTCCTACTATGCACTATACTATGAAGTGTGTTGTCAACACTAATAAAGTAAAGTGCAGATAAAGTCACCTAATAAGAAAAAAAAGGCAACAAAACAATTGTTTGGATCACAAAGGTTTTCCTAAAAAATAATTGTAATTTCTGAATTTGTTTGTAGCCTTTAAATACACAAATACAGCATTTGTGAGTATTTTAATAAATGTAATATGTAACTGCTATGTGTTCCTTGTCTTTAAGCTTCACTTTCCGACGTGATTTCCAATGTCACCCTTCTAATCAGAGGGAGGCAACTCAACATCATGACATTTGTGAACTGAAGAAGTTGTTTAAAGAGAGCAACTAGAAGCAATCTTCATTCTCCAAGTTGTGGAGTGTCTGAGTGCATGGTTACAACTTAATAAGATGTATTCAGGCAAGAAAATCCTGAAACATGATTGCACACAGTTGCTTAAGATTGTAATTAAGGATTCGCCTTTCCTTTGTTCTCCTTCCCTCAATCCCTAATTCATCTTTTACAAGTTAATCAAAATAAGACTCTTTGCACTGATCCTTAGAGGACAAGGTTCAAGGACAGATTATTTTTTTTCATAATGAAATATCACAAACACCTCTGCTTTATCTTCTTTCAAATTCATTCAGAGATGTTACCATGAAATTTTATCTTTTACTACTTAATTCAGTAGCAATGACTTCAATGATGAAAATAGAACAGTTAAAAACAGAGAAAAAAAAACTTTTTTGCAAATAGGATGATATAAAAAAAGAATCTACAAGGGGTCATGAACTTCATAAACTTCAACTAAGATCCTCAAACTTTTCCTTTGCTCTTCAGGTTCAAAATAGGGGCTAAATAGTCAGTTAAATCATTATAAAGGAAGGACTATTTCTTATTAATTTTGACTGTGATCCAGGTATTACTAATGGAGAAATGGAATAGTCAATTATCACCCAATTAAAAAGCTTTCATGTGTAGACCTTCACAGAATATTTCATGATGTTCTTCCTAGCTTAACAGACCTCTCTCAAGGATGTGCTTTATGTTCCAAAAATCTAGTCCCTCAAGCAAAACCTTTCATTAAACCATGTGTCAGTGAAAACATTGGAACTTATTTTTACCCTGTTGAAAATAGGATAGATATTTTTGTCTTATTATTTTTCTAAATGCTTATGTTGTCATATCAAAATAAAATGTATGAAACCCTTTGACTTTCATGGGAGTGAAACAGTGACTCCAAGCAAAATGTATGACTAAGCAGACCAATTTAATTTCATTGCACAGGCAGAATAAAATATAAAGAAGCAATTATTCTTAGTCACTTTTGGCAATCTACCATGTTTAGTAACATAAGCAAATGTATATTTTTTTAATACAATTTGTTCTTGACTATTTTGATTGTGGGTTCTTGCCAAAGAGTCAGTCCATTCCAGTGCATTGACTGGATCATTTTGGCAGGAATTCATAGCTACAGCACTGTTGTATTTCTTTCTAATATGTTTTGTAGTGCATTTACTCATCTTGAGAGGTATGGGTGTACCACCTCCACAGGAAAGTCTATGGTTTGTACAAACAAACCTTGGACAGTGCTAGATTCTCTCTTAGGTAGGTGCTGTGGAGGCATAACTGGAGGCATCAGAGTGCCTCTGTTCTGGCACCTTTCCCATGTTTTGACTTCTGAAACAGTCAAGGATGCCTCTTCACAGTTCAAGTTACATTCCTTTTCTGTATAGTGGATTCTGTATAGGTAGATTTAGGACCACAAACCCCAAAACCACATTACCTGAAACATGTTATTAAACGCTTCTTAGACAATGAGAGCTTTGGTGGCCACTGCTTATGGAGTGTTTTGACCTGAAGCTCCAAATAAAAATGTTTAATGGTTGTATTCAGTCCCCTGAGCCTCTGAATGATACTAACATTTCTGTCTGTACACTTATACACATTCTGAAAAAGAGCAGTGTCAGGTAACTGCTACCTGGGTCCTGGTAATTCACTGTGTAGGAAGAAACAACCTCCATTATGCGCTCAGCAATAGCTTGTAGAGTTCCTTCAATATGAAAATGTATTACACTCAGAGGCAAAATGCTAACTTTTCCTTTACTTAAAAAATGTATGTGGATATTACTTTTTTGTAAAGCAAGCAGGATAGCTTTCAGTTTAGTATTTTTTTTAAAAAAACGCCACTTCTCAACACCATTAGCACATGGTTTCCCTATACAGGTACTAATGCCTCTGTATGTTACTCTTAGCTAAGGGCCTCAGCCGTCCAGGAATAATACTTAAAAGTGGCTACAATTCTGATGTGAATATCTTACCTTCTGTATCACAGAGAAAGTCACCATCCATTGCTGTGGTTATGCTAGCTCTGATTCCAGTCTAGAACTTAACATTGTTTTTCTTCAGTCTTCTTTTGTTCTCATTCCTACAAATAGCAGAAGGTGAAGAAGAAAGGCTGTTGAAATCGAAGACACTCATGGACTTTAACAAGATATTCAACAGAGGGATGTCTCTGCCTTCCTGTGTCTTCATAGTTATGGTTTAATTCCCTGTTTAAACTTTGAGATTTTTGAGACAATTACATTGCTGTCTATATTCCAAGAGTTTTTTCCACCCAGTATAGAACCACAGTAATTATGGGGACCTGCATAACAATAACAAGTTTAACAACCTGTTCTTTAGAATATATTTTGCAGACTATCCTCTAAAGATACATCAGCCAAAATGACATAATAATATGAACTAAATTATAATAGTGGTGATTCAGTTTGGGGAATTTATGAGGTCTCTGTGTGTATCCACAACCACCCATTCTGCTTAGGAAGTGTTACCTTACAAATTCAACATTACCATCATGGCTCCATCTGCCCCTCTTTGCTTCCTCTCTCTCTTCCCTTGAGTTTCCACAATCTTTTCATGACATATTTGGTCCACATAAACTGGAAAATCTGAGTAACTGATATATTTGCAAGAGTGGTATTCTTCAAAAGTAAATCTAGTTAATCTAAGGAAATGTAACTGTAAAAGTAATAAGAAGTTACAGTTGCCTGAGGTAATAAAAGTGAATGCAGTTAAAAATGGAGTTTTTGTTGTCAGGAAGAGCAGAGAAAAGTGACATAAGGAGTTGTAGGAAAGGAACTTGTAAAGTTAAGAAACTATAATTTGAAAACGGGCTTTTTTAATCATAAGGGAGCTGCAGAATTAAAAGATTCTACCATTGAGGGTAATTTATTAGCCACACACCAGTAAGAAAAGCACAAGAATAAATCAATTAAAAAACAACAATATGGAAAGAATTTTGAAAATGTCACAGGACTATGGTGGCAAATGGAAGGTTGGCTGTCAGAAGGCTGAAAAGACAAATGGAGAATTTCATTATGGCCACACAGGAATGGGCTATTTGCACAAGCAAGGATAGATGGCTTAAAAAACCCTTAAGACCAGAATGGAGGCTGTGTGGCCAGGCTCCAGATGCTATTCATCATATTATAAGTGGACATACGAAGCTGGCCAGCACTGAGATATAATACAGAGTGACAAAGCTGGCAGTGTGGTGGAGTGAGTGCTCTGCAAGAAGTATGGATTACCAATAGAGGAATAAAAAAATAATCAGCAGCAGACAAGAAACAATGTTGATAATAAAAAAAAAATAGAATTAAATAAAAAAAGGAGGCCTAGGAAAAAGAGATAGGAAATGAGATATTATAAGAGGATTAAAAGGAACGCAGTATGGTTAAAAAAAATCTTTTTCTCTGTTTCATTCAAGAATGCTGTCTTAAAAAAAGATCAAAAATGCAGTCAGGGAAGGAGCAGAGGAGAATCAAGTTTCTGAGAAGGGTGTGCAAAATGCCAGCTACTTGTATATCCTTGGACCTGCACTAACATTACAATGGTGCTAAGTTCAACAGTAGCTCTCTATCAGATGTCACATAACTGCATTTACGAGCATCTCTTGATAAACACAATCATTCAGATTGTGCTCAAAAAAGCACGTGGGTCTTAGATTGATGCTTCATTCCAGCAAGATCCTGCTGGTGGAGAAGAAGCATCACCATCATAATCAGCAATTCTCTTCTTTGATGTATGTTGAAAAAAGAAATTGGTTAGAAGCATTTCTGCTGGATATTAAAATAAAATTTGCCAAACATTCATACTGTGGCACAACTGATGTAATTTTTTTCAGAGGAATTGTGATAGAGAATGAAAACCTTTGTCTGATGCAATGAAAAGCTATACATAGGAAGTCCAATTGACTTCAGGGAGTTTTGCGTGCCTCAGGGAGTTTGCCACTGTGAAGCATCCACCTGAAAATCTGCAAAGTTACTTGTGAAAAATGGCAACATATACACAATTAATCCAGTAACTGCCCATACACAGCAGGATGTCTATCTTCAGGTCAGACCCTATATTCTGCATCAGCTGTACAAAATTAATATGAATGACTCCTCCACTGACCTCTAAATCCAAACCAGATTTCACTGTTCTGGTGTAATTTGTCAAGACAAGATCGAACACTTGCACAAATAAAATTGGAGATTTAAAGCTGCAATTTTAGAAGTCTTTTCTGAATAAATGGCCCAAATTATTTACACTTCTGCATCATAACTGGTATTCAAGATCCTCATAACCTTCCCTGTGTGAAACTTTAACTAAGTAAGCAACTTTCTTATTATTATTTGTAGGTTTTTCCCCTGACCGCAGCAAAAATTAGACAAGCACTCTCTCTTTCAGAAAAACCTTCCCAAAACTGAAGACAAAAACACGGCAAAAATTTCCCAACAATACCAAAACACATTTTCAAAATGTACAATCTCAGTATTTATAAACACAATATACACTACAAGCAAGGAGCATACTGGCCACCCTTCCTTCTCCCCTTCAAGCAATCCAGCTTTTCAACTCTGGATGTTAAACGAAATGCTAATCTCCTATACCTGAATATTTATGGAGAAAAGAATTTTACACCAGCATTCAAGCAGTTGTATAGGAAGCAGATGGAAATGTCTTCTCAGTGAGTTAGAGAAAAAAATGTCACTATCTTCATCATCCTGAACTGCCCACTCTCAAAATTACTTGTTGTGAGTGCTGAAGGAGTCATAATTTTATATGTCAATTTCCCACCCAGTTAATGTATCCATCAAATTTTTTATTCCTTAGGAATGACAACTTAGACATTACCTTTATACTTTAAATATTAAAAACCTTATAAATCCCTTAATCCCATCCTGCATCTACCTTTTCTTGAGGTAGAGTCTGCATTCATTAAAATCAGTGGGGAAACATTTAATCAATGAGAAAAAAAAAGTTTTATGAAAAACCTAGATTATTGTTGGTTTGAAAACTAGCTCAGAATATGGAGCACAGCATTTCATCCTACTCCTACAGAAGGTGATAGAAATCTTTACAACTCCCAAATGATGGAAATGAAGATGCAAGTCCCAAAGCATTATACTAATAATTATGCTGCAAGAATAAAACCAGAGCTTGAGAAGCCCTTATTTCCTTCTACTTCTACCCATGGCTGTATGTATAAGGGAAAAAAAGGGCCGAGGGCAGATGAAAGAAAATAGCAGTTCTGTGGAACTCTATTCCTCCCACACTTAGCAGGTTAATAATGCCCTAGCACCAGAAGTAATTCATTCAATCTCCTTCATTCTTTTATTGTTTTTTCCTCCAATCTGGCCTTTGGAGACATCAGCCCTGGTCACTGGAATGCCGTGTCTAATCATTCAGCAACACCGACCTTGGTGCTACCAGCCCCGCAAGCCTTGGCTTCTCAAAACTACTGGTTTTGTTTTCCTCTGACTCACTGAAGTTTGTCATATATATTTCTGTTGGGAAATTTCTGGGACAAGGGTTTTTTTTGGCCAGTCATGGGACACAGAATGCAAGCATCCCAATCTCAGTGTGAAGTACTACCATACAGATTTATGCTAATAATTTACTGCACACATGAATATAACACACACACGAGTCAGCTACTTTAAGACAACCCATGTCATGAAGCTTGTGTTCATACACAGATATTCATCTTGCTTTGAACTTAATGATCATGATCTGATCAAAACAAAATTCAGTAAAACTGGAAGCTCCACACAATTTCTCCTTGAGGATTCTAGCAATATCTTCTGTGTCAATAGATGTATACTTATATCAAGCTTTATTGCTAATATATGTAATTGAATAACTCTACTACACTTCCTCTGAGTAGCTTTTATTTAATTTACTGTGATTATGCTCAAAATAGGGGAAGGCTGATAAGACTGACTTCATGTATGGGATGCAATATACCTCCTCTGTCTCAAGGCCAACAAAAGAATAGGTGCCTTTTGAGCAGCAGATGCCTGCAGGAGGATAATATACCCACCAGTTACTCAGCTGCTTCATCTGTCATTTTTATGAAGGCATGTCATGGTTGGACAGAGCAAAATTGCCTGTGAAAAGCTATGTGAGGAAAAAAGGAGAGAGAAACAGGTAACTGCCTCTTCCTAAGTGCTAGATGAAATTAATGTTTATGGGGGGTGGGGAAAGCACACAGGAAAACAAACATAAGAAATAACTTTGTTAAATATATCTTCATACAATATCAGTCATCTCAATAGTGCTAAAATGCTGCAGTTGCTCCACTGCTATTACCAGTTACTTTAAAAGATAAATTGATGTGGAAATTAGAAAGTAACAGATGTGAAGCAATCTTAAGCAAAAATTCCTTCACACTTCTTATTAACTGTGGTTAAGATTTTAGTTGTCAAAAACCCTTTAGTTCAGACAATAAAAGCAAAGAAAGGAAAATTTAACTGTTCTTCAGTGTTGTAAGCCCACTGAACTCTGTAATTTGCTGAAGATTTGTTTTCTGACACTTTCACCAGAAAAGGGGAGAGTGGGGGAGGGAGCGGAGAAGTATTTCTCCAAAAGCATTCTGACCAACAAAAAGGCTCAACTGTATGTGTTGGGAAACATGTCCAAACACTTCTCTATTTAAGTCTTTCTTCTCTTTCAGTAAAGTGTCAGTAGTTCTTTGAATAGCTATTGGCCTTGGCCAAGACCCTAGTGAAAGGCAACAGATGTTGCTAAGATTGTACCCAGGCTATCCTCTATCCTGTTTCATTTCTGAAAGAGAAAAAGAGAGAAAGGGAGAAGAAAACTTGCTTTAAATCACTGGACCATTTTGTACTTCAGCAAATCTGTTTGCACATGCTCGACTGGCCTCACAGAAAAGGCTGAGCCTTTTGCATTCAGCCTGAGGTCAGTCCTAATGCTCTGTTCAGTGGTCCACACTCCTTTCACATGGAGCAGCTGCCTCTGATTGCTAGAACAAATTGAGGTGATTCAGGCCACCAGCAGGGCCATGGTACAAGCGCTTTTCACCAGAAAGGGAGGGAAAGCCTTAGAACAGGACCAACTGGGGCTGCCCACAATAAACCATAGGATTAATTTGATACAGTCAATATTAAGACATGCTCTTGCTGAAAAGTGGGCCATAGTGACATAAACTACAAGACAGTTGGACTGAAAGAAGAGGGAAGAAAGTGGTGTTTGAACATTTATTAAGTTACACCTGATTATTTAATTGGGGGACATTTAAAATGGTAACACTGACAGTTCAGGCTTGGGAATGTCTTGCTGTTTAATATATTAATGGCAGAATATTCTTGATGCAAGTGGGATTCAAGATCAGTTGCATCATCCTCCCCTCACAATACTGTTTGAAACACTGACTACAAATTCCCCAAACTACTTCTGCAAACAGTTTACCGAGAAGAATAATTAACAGCACCATTTCCAAACATATTTATCAACCTGTTTCAGTGACTGGAAGTGGCCACATTGCTGTTACCCAAGGGGGAAAAAAAAGGAGAAAAAAGGAAAAAATAACGATTTGGTATTCACCTCTTTTTAAATTCTCTCCCATCTATGAAAAGAAGTAAGAGCATAGAGCAGGCACTAGAAGGGAAAAATGAAGTCAAAACCCTCCCCCTTTCGCTGGCACAGCCCAGCTTTGGATCTCAGCATTTTCTGCTGTGTGAAGGATCAGGCCAGCAGCTTTTTGAGTCTGAGGCCGAACAAAACAATACAGTGCTGCATTAAGGCACGATACCAAGCACTTACCACTTCAAAAGGAAGCATGCTTTGATGCCTCTGAAAGGAAAGCAAAATCTCTACGGATAGATAGGTAATTTTACCAGACTGGTCAAAAAATGAATGCTAATGTTAATTCATAAAACTGTGGATTAAAGATCAGGGGAAATTAGGAATTACAGTATTTAGTCTGGCTCTGCATTTAGATTGAATGGCTGAGTGTTACACATGGCCTTTGAAGTAGAGTTATCCAAGAGGTAGCTTAGTAAGCTGAAGAAGAAAGGAAAAAGATTTTTCTATTTACTTAATTAGCAGGTATGGAAACAGAATTTAAAGGAAAATATATGCAAAACCCTGCCTGTTAACTCAGAAAAATGGAGATGTAGAAAAGTGTCCAAATAGTGTACCAGAATCGGTGATACATGACTTCACAAAAACAAAAACAAAAATAGCTCCTTGAATTACGGACACTAAACTGAGGTGCATTTCCATCTTCCTTTTATTAGCATTTCATCCTATGCTTGCCACTGTTTTCACATAGAAAAATAGAAAAAAAATAAAAGCTGCATGTTCAAAGAAAAGTTTTAAAAGACCAGGAGGAATTGCATTTATTCAGTTTTTTATTCTCCTTAAAAACAATAAGTAAGTAAATATACATATCATAAAATCTTCATACCACTTTTTAAAACGTTCTTTTCTTTAAGGCATTCCATATAATAAGGGTATGAGCTTTGAACAGCTGCATCTGAACACTCACTCCCAACTGTAATATGTGGATTTTAGCTATACAAGGGTTGGAACTGTGTTTTTCAATGCCACTGACAACAAAGCCAGCTGAGACATTCCTGTTCTCCTTCCTTCCTACCTCCAGGGCTGGCACTCACTCTCTGTTTAGCTGGGGTGACATCCCATGTGTGAGTGTACAATGTGAAATATATCAGTTCAATGATTCAAGTTAAATCAAGCAATAAAAAAAGAGAAGTTTTCAATTAATTTTGTTTAATGTGTATTTCTTTCCTGATCAACTTCACAGCATGAGTCCATATGTAACTGTACAGAACAAAGAGTAGGGACAAGAGGGCAGAAGCAAGCAGATTAAACTTACCTTTCCATTTCCTTCAAAAACTTTCCTTCCCATTCTTTGGGAAGCTTAATGGGAAAGGTTTTTGAGCATATCTTCTGTTTTACTATCTGGATTTTATCTCATTCTGTTAGTTTGGTGTATGCTCTTCTGGTCCTCTGGTCTTTTTCCAAGCCTCTGCCAAGTTATAGTTTCCTGAAGTACAGATGTCGAATGAGAAAGGGGAAGGAATTGAGCCTTACTAAGGTCTTCAGTAGCAAGTTCTGGAGATGGAAATGGAGCCTTCTGGGATTAATCTGACAAGAAAGATCAGAGTCACTTCAGCATGCTTCTGCCTACACTTGCCAGATTTATACAGCATGTAAGCAGGAATGTATGACTGACAGTGTCAAACCCTCCTGAGGAGAGCAGTAGAAAGGGTATGGGCATTTGCCAGTTGTCAGTCTGATGTGATACAGGCTTTAATAAGATAGGTACCAGGGTATAGAAATGGACTAAATTCAGGTTTTATAGGAGCAAATTTTTATTTGGGCTTCTACACAGTTTCTTCTTGTGCATAAAAAAAAATAAAATAATAGTAATTGTGCGACAGCTTGTGCCTGCTCTTTCTGGATAGCAAATGCTATTTTAAAAAATAATATCAGTTCCCATACATTCATTTTGAGTGTACAGGGCTCAATATTTGGGTATGCACATTGTTTTGGTGATATAAAAAAAAAAGATATATATATATGTTTGCTTCTGCAGAAGGTAGCCTAACCCCCAATACTCAAGGCTTCAGAATTTAAGCAGATAAGCTACTAGAGAAAGGAAATTTTAAAAACCTCCTCATTAGAGAGAATTCGTGGATGGTTACTGCTATGCCATGTTTTAATAAAGGTACCATCCATATCATATTACTTGTGCTCCAGGCACTTTCAATACTAAAAGGAACAGGCAAGAACCCTACAGATCTAAGTCTGAGCTTCTGTATGAGTAGGCCTCCTAATTGGTGGCACTGACCAAAGGTCTATAAGAATGTCTGATGAGTACAACATGAAAAGAAAAAAACTACAAAGCTTATTGTTACAGAGATTTTTACATTCTTAAAGGGTTAGTACAACTTGGGATAGTTAGCAAAATACATAATAGAAGCAGGCAATATAACAGATTTGGAATTTCAAGAGCCTTTTGAAAGATTTCTTCTTTTGAGGATATTAAGCAATGAGAGGGGATGATGCGCAGTCATGTCATGGATTAAAAACTAATTAGGAGATAGAACACAGAGTAGGAATGTATTCCAGCTCACAACCCAGAAGTGAGTGATTGTTTTAACACAGCAGTGCCAGAGCTAGCCTTATTTGCATAAAACTGCACTCATTGCTCTCCAGTATCCTTACAAATAAAGAAAAAATACATCAAAACACTATTTCAAAATTTCCTCCTTTCCTTTTTCACTAAAGCTGGTATAGAGTGATCTTCAGCATCCAAAGGATACCATGAATTTCAGTTTTGCTCTTGAATAGTTACTTGGAAGAAAGAAGTAAAAGGAAATTTCAAGATTAGCATCGTGTTTCTTTGCCTGAAAGAAGCTGATGAAAACTGAAGGGGAGTGTTCAGCCCTGAAGTCGCTTCTTTATCTGCAGAAAACTATACCAGTTGTAGGATGGGGGCAGGATGCAGGATGATCACCTGAATAATCTCTTGTTTACATGAGGTACCTACATTTGGCCTGTCGGCAGTTCCAGGATTGTCAAGAAGACCAGACAGCAGTTCAGAGACTTAGCCCACTATGGATCCATGGGAACACTGCAGGGCAAATCATGCCCATTTTTTCCCTTTCTAGTCCTTCATGGGGCTCCCTTCAGCAAGGATTATTTGCTGACCAGGACCTCTGGCACCCATTAGCGTATGGCCATGCTGAAGGGATGGGTGATCCTCGCAATGCCACGCTGGCTGCAGAGGATACCCCAGTGAGAACTCATTATCTCATTTTCGTTCACAAACCTCGAGGCCACAAACTGCAGGTAGTCTCCTAATGAAGTTAGGAGCCTTAGGTAAGGAACTTCTCTACAAAGTAAAAAAAAAAAAGCTTTTTACTACTCAGGGATCTGCTATCCTCCTTCTTTTTAAAATTGAACAGCACCTGATAAGAGATACAGTGAATATAGACTGAAATGCTAACAAATTAGGAATGTAATCAAGGATTTACTGTCTACTTCAGGAATGTTTTCACTAAGAAGGGACTTCACTTATTCCCACTTGTGCAGTATCATTTTAGTCTTTGCCCAGTATCTTTAAGACCTATCAGAAATTATCCAAATGAAAGACAAACCAAAAGATTATGTAGGGTTTTGATCTTGATTTAGTTTTAAACCCAGAATAAAGAAATGATTTATGGGTGAAAGGATTAGCATATACAGAAAGTTACACTGCACTGTAATCCCCTGATATAGAAATAAAACATCAGAGAAGTAGAATCAGAACATGGATACAAACTAGCTGACTGAAAATGAGATCATGGATAACAGAGCTAATGAAGGTTTTAGGAGATGAAAAGGATCTAAGGGTTGGAGTTTGCTTGCACACAGCATTTTTCTTTGAGAAACCCTTGCACGATTGTAAGAGTTAGGGCATCCCACTGGTTCACTCAATTGCTTCCTTGTACAACTGCCAAAAACTTTTCTTCACCCACATCTACTTGGAGAACTTTGCTTTTTTTGCACACAATACATAAAGTACTATATTTTTGTACAGAGACATATTGAAGTGTTTCATGATTCAGGGTTGAATCTCTGGTTGCAACCAAAAAAATATCAAAAGTGGAGGCAGACTATGTGGTATGAAGTGGCTGTGGAGAAGGCTCCAGGACTTCAAACCATCTGACACTGGCCACTTGCTCAGACAGTGATTCTGCTCAGGACAGGCTTTGGATCTGAATCGATATCACCATTCCAAAATGCTATGAATAATAGCATTTTGTGGTCACAGAACCAGACACAATTTTGCAGGAACACTTCTAAGTATACAGTGTGAACATAGCATCCCATCTTTACCTTTCTAGAACAATTCAATGATGTGCTCTTTCACATAAGTTTTACCCAAGAAGGAAGGCTGTATCTATTACTGAACTGCTTTAAATAATGTATTGTGAAACTGGAAAACAGCTAAAGGAGTTGCATGATATTATGGTAAAAATAAGTCTTCTTTTATGTAATGCCCTGCTTCCTCAAAGCACTTTACAAGCACGAACTAATAGAGTTACTTAATAGAGTAAAAAGTAACATTATTACATTATTTTTCATTTAGGAACTACCCTTAACTATTTTACTTGAACAGACAAGAAAACACAAGGCTAATAATTTCTTATAAAACACTTTTAATGTCTTCATCTTCCTTTTTGATGGAATTAAATCACTAACATCTTGAAATAAAAACATTTCACTGTTGTTGAATTTAAATACAGTTCTTAATTGGCAGCCAAAATTATATCCCCATCAGTTCTAAAATCTGACAGTCATGTTATTTTTAATTTTTTTTGTTATCCTTCTCCTTTTTTATTTCTTATATATTGAGATTTTCCTAATTCATACTTACAGTTCCATATGTATGGTTTTTCATCTATGTGTGTATGTGCATGTGTGTATATACGTATGTACATATTAATAGTTCCTTCACTACTTCGTCAGACAAAGCTCTCACTGAAGTCAAAAAGAATTTTATTTGCCATACAGTGAAGATTTAGGATGCAGATTTTTCCCCAAGACAAAGTATTCCAGAAAGTAATATTCCTCAACTCCTTCAGGCTACATAGGCTTGAAAATATGTCACTGAGTTGAACATCACAAAAAAAAAAAAAAAAACCAAACCCAAGAACAAGCTCCTTTCCACTCCATAAGTTTTCATTAATACACTAATTTACATTCAGCATATTTTCACTTCCCTCCATACCTTATGAAGCACCTTATGGTGCTTTGTTTAGTGTTGTTCAGGTAAAAAAAAAAAAAAAAAAGAAAAAAAAAAAAAAAAAAAAAAAAAAAAAAAAAAAAGAAAAAGAAGAAAAAAAAAAAAGAGAAGGCGTGAGGAACAAAAACCCCACAACAAGCTGTAGGATAGCATGGATAGCATGAGGCTAAGTCATCCCCAGAAAACACACTTCTTAAAATACTTGAACTGTGATTTTGGACTTCTTTTGCTATTTTCAGTTGAGAGTAAAACACTGTTCTCAGTTTGACTAGATTTCAAGTATAATTTGGATGCTTTACTATTAGGAGGCAATTACAAAGGTGATATAATTACTTACCAGCTTAGAAGCCTCCAAACCATTTTATGATCTTACCTGGGATATACGAAAGCATTTGAATGTTGTTTCAAATGAAAAATTTATGAAGAAATTCCACTGTAAAAGGCAACTCCCCCAAAAACCTCTACAGTACAAGGTATATGAAATATTATGTTAATTAATTAATATAGCAGCTACTCTGATGTTAAAAAAAAAAAAAACCATAAAATTTGTCACTTTATAATTTTGCCACTGTAGAATAGCTGAGGGTTATACAGGTTAACTGACCTTGTCATCAGACACAGTGACAACACTCACAGAGCAACTGCACAAGAAATCTGCTACAGATTCTTATCCAAATGCATTCAGCCCTTAGCAGTTCAATTATTTTGTCTCACAGCAGTCCTTAAATTCTGGAAAAAAAATAGAAAAAGAAGAACAGGAATAAGTCATAGTTTAAGTATGTTACAGTCTGTTAAAAGTCTTAAAATATAAAGCATAAGCCATGAAAACTTGCAAATCCAACTGTATACATTTAGAGTGAGTTTTGGGTTTCTTTTCCTGAAACTGAATTCTGAATTTAGCTTTGGTCACCCAAGTAATATTTATGAACATCCTGAAATGTTTATGTAGAGAGAGTTTGAGAAGATTTTTTTTCTATGATATGGAGGCAGAGATATAAAATATTTTCATAGTATTTTAACTTCAGTTGTTATTTTCAATTGATAAAAAAAATCCCCCTTGAAGAACCTAAACAGTATTTTTCTAGTTGTTTTATGTTCAGTAAATACAGCAGTCTTAACACAGAAATGGACCCAAAGAGCATACAAACTAAATTTATTCTTAAGAAATATCCTGGCTACACACAGTCACTTTGTCCCAGGTATGATCTGTAATTAGAGAGATTATAGCAAAGGGCATTCCACTACTGCTTGTTATGAGGCCCTTCAAAAAACCAAATATTTTAAAAGTGCATTTATTCTCAAATTAAAAGAAGAATGATGGAAAAAAACCTGATGTCTGGTGAGATTACTGCTTTGTTAGAGGCATGAGGGAATTGAAATGGATATCAAATGCTTTCCATTCTTCCAAAAATCATAGTCATCTATCAGACACTGAAAGGTGTAAAAAACAATTAAAGCATTCATCTATTTTACTGTAATGTGGAATGAAGAAACCATGAGTAAAAATCCATAGTACTACCTTTAAGAGATAAAAGAATATTTCAATGCGGTTTACAAACAGCCAAAAGAAATCTGTGTTTTTAAGAAGAAAAACATTGATGAAAGAAAGAAAGGAAAGAAAGAGAGAAAGAAAGAAAGAAAGAAAGAAAGAAAGAAAGAAAGAAAGAAAGAAAGAAAGAAAGAAAGAAAGAAAAGAAAGAAAGAAAGAAAGAAAGAAAGAAAGAAAGAAAAGGGGATCTGAAGGAGTGATTATCTATTTATTGTGTAGAAATAAAGTCCTTTAATATCTACTGGGAATTTTTAATTCCCTGGATATAAAGTAATAATCATTGTAAACAGTGAATATGTAGACCTCTCAGCCTCACAGCTGGCTGGAATAAGCATTACAGCTGAAAATGTGTGCTACAACCATGATTTCTAAAACTAATTTTAACTATGTGGAACAGTGGACTGATTTGTTAAACCTGAACATAACTCTATCCCTAGCACAGCTGTTCATACTTAGATGAGCTCATTGACAGTAAGAATGTCAATACTGCAAGATTTATGGGTTCATGAAGATGTAGATGGTACTTCATTTCTTAAAAATACCTTGTTCATTCTACCTTTAGTTCTTACAGTAGATTCTACATGTCTGGGGAATATATTGAGAACATTGCTATCGAAGTCTGGAATGTTAATACACACTGAAAATTAGGAGTGTAAGAACATGAAAAATTCAGTTAGTTGCTTGGTTCATCACCAGTAGTTCTGAGATGTAATCAGAAAAGAAAATGTAAAGTCACTTTTCAAGTAAATTTACTTAGTTTAGAAGAAAAAAATGCATGAAACTGATCTGCTGGGATGTTACAAGTTAAATCAATATCCCTACACATTAAAATTCATGTAGATGCTGAATCAACCCTAGGCCTGTTAAAATGAGTGTAAAAGGGTTAAATTGAAATTCATTATATATATCTAAATGCATTCACTAGTCTGCACATATAGCTTCTCAAATGAATGAGTGGTATGCAATTTGTATACTGAAACAACTCCGCAAGTAACGCAAGTCCTCTGATATCATACTATTTTTAATTGTAGGGCATCTAAATTTAGACATTGAATGTTTCAAATTTCTTTTTATATTTTGGAACATTAGCCTCTCTTTCCTGTCTAGAGAGACCCTCTGCTTCACTCTGGGTAGTTGTTCGTATAACTGATGAACAATCTCTCAAAACATAAAATGTTCTTCTGGGCAGAGATCCCAGGCAAGGAATCACAGGAACGGAAGGATCCAATGACTAATAGAACTGCGTTTCAAGTCATCCACAGGGTCAGTTGTCTGTGGCACAGCACCGAGGATTGATACGAATAAAATGTATTCTCTGCTCAGCTCTCATTTGCCTGAGCCTGGGAATCAGGATTTCAGCTCCATAAATTTATTGAATCTCCTCTTCAAAAAGAATTACATAAGCTGCATTTAACCTGGCCTTGGTTTTCTTTAGAGATTGCTCAATAACTGATTTGCCCTCCACTTTTGCTTTGACCTCTATTTCATGTTGATTTGGGGGCATTCTGCTGACAAATTCACAGCAACACTTTCTTTGCAGCAGCTTGCCCTGTAGCTGAACTCAGTGGAGTGACAGAACAAGGTATAGGGCTGATATTCTTGCTCTTTTAAAGTGTGTGTAAATGGCTTTGAAATAGATTTAAAATCCTTGCTGCAGTTTCTTAGACACCTTAACCAGGACCACCCTTGCTTATGTGAAATATAAATGGCAACAAAAATAAGTGTCAAAAAAGGGGAACAACCCATTTCCCCCCCAAAAAAGTGTCAAAAAAATCTCCCCAAGAAATATTGGCTTGGGTAGAATATTCCTTACCTTAGTTTCCACTGTACCCTCAGAAAAGGTTCCTGGAGCAAGAGACATTGCATCACTGGGCACAGTGCAGGTGTATTGGCTTTGCATGGCCAGATTTTGGTGGTGGGAGGGCCACAGGCTGGCATCTGTGAGAAGCTGCCAGAAGCTTCCTCCATGTCCAGCAGGCTGCCAGCTGGCTCCAAGATGGGTGTGCCACTGGCCAAGGCTGGGACAATTAGAAATGGTGGTAATGCCTCCGTGATAACAGATTTCAGAAAAATAAAAGAATAAGTAAGTTATTGTGCTGATCTAACTGTGGCTAGGGAAGAGCAGAGTAAGAATATGTGAAAGGAGCAACAGTGTAGACACCAAGGTCAGTGTAGAAGGAAGGGCAGGAGCTGAGATTCCCCTGCAGCTTGTGTGACAGGCCATAGGGAAGCAGCTGAGCCCCTGCAGCCCATGGAGGAACATGGGGATGCAGAGATCCACCTGCAGTCCCTGAAGGAGACCCATGCTGGAGCAATGGAAGCCTGAGAGGAGGCTGTGAATCTGTGGGAGGCCCATGTTGGAGCAGGCAAGACCTGCAGACCCGTGGAGAGAAAAGCCCTCACTGGAGCAGGTTTCCTGGCAGTAATTGTGACCCTCTGGGGGACCCATGATGGATCCAGCTGTGCCTGAAGGACTGCAGCCAGGAGAAGAGTAACTCACATTGCAGCAGTTCAGGAAAAACTCTTACCCATGGGATAAACTCATACTGGAATTCATGGGAATCTATATCCAATGGGAGGGACCCCACACTGGAGCAGCAGAACGATTCACTGAGCAGAGGCAGAAACTATGTGTTGTGAACTGACTGTAATTCTCATTCCCTGTCTCCCTCCACTGCTGGGGGAAGAGATGGAGCTGGGAAGGAAGGAGGGGTGGAGAAAAGGTGGTTTTAAGGTCTTATTTTATTTCTCATTATCTTGCTCTGATTTTGCTAGTAATAAATTCAATTAATATCTCTAATTTGAGTCTGTTTTGCCCATGGTATTTGGTGAGTGAACTCTCCTAGTTCATATCTCAGTCTCTGAACCCTCTATTTAATTTCCTCTCCCCTCTCCACTTACAGAGAGGAATAATAGAGAAGGTTTGGTGGGTGCTTGGCTTTCAGCCACGGTGAGCCCCCTGCAGCAGGGAAAGCCCAGCTGTGTTTCAATAGTTATTTCTGAAGTTCATGATATTCCTCTGGTTTGTTATGCCTTTAGACCAGTCTGGCTACCATTTAGGTCTCGTGGTTTTTTTTTTTTTTAAGTTTTACCAAGGAAAAGTTTTAGGAAATAATATCTAAAGAAGCCTAGGCAACTTTCTCCACATCATCAAAATCAAATCAGTTTTACTGTGTGGGTCTAGGAGTGAGACAGTGATGCAATCCTTTATTCCAGAGAAAGAATTTCAACCTAGAAAATGTTCTTCATCTAAAGTTTGTATTTTAGAAAGTTTGTTTAAAATCAAGAGTTTACCTGAGAGTTTGTGTTCTCTGGGCTGTCAAACATGTTGTTACATTTCTCCCTTAAAAATATTTTCTGTTGAATATGTGATTAACCATAGAAACTTCATGCAATGTCTCTCTAAGTCATCTAAATATTAAAAGGATGACTACTCTTTTTCCCACAAGTGCTTTTTTGAGATACAGTGGCTACAGTCTTGTCAGAGGGGACCCTCTTTAAGAGTGATCTTTAGTCATTTAACAAAATACTTGAAAATCAGTACTGATTTAAAAACCAAAACCAGTCATGCTAAACATTAATTATAAATATTAACATGATTTCATTCAGTAATTCCTCCCACACAAAAGTTTCTAGAATTCAATTAGCTGTACTTGAAGAACACAACTTTCTCAACTGAACTTGTCTTATGTAGGACTACGTGAACTATTTTGCCACAAAGAATTGTTTTTCACAAGCTTGCTCTGAGCTGCAGAATCTTTTATTGACTTCAGAAAATAAAAAGAGGCTTTCCACTTGTGTGAAACTTTCTACCTGAGGCTCAGAAACTGCTTCCTGACACTTTTATTTCACAGTCTTTGCAATACAGAATAGCACCATTTTAATCCTACAGACAGGGAAATTTAGGAAAAAAAATCTCAGATGACTTATATGCTAGAAGTCCTCAGCAGAACTATACCCTGGACAATGGAGTAGATTATTAATATACATATAAGCTAGGTGGCCATGCAAGTAGATTTCCACATAGCTATTAAAACAAATTACAGGTTTTTTACGCTTGTCAGGAAAATTTAGACATATCCTTTGAGCATACAAAAAATACTTGTCTGACACATCCTGGACCCAGTGTTACAGCTAATACTACACAATATTTCTCTCTTCATCTTCCCAGACAGAGACACAGCAGCCAGGGCAGGGTCCCAGGAGGACCAGTGGGCATCTACTGGGAGCTCCCACTTATTTTAGATCCAAGAAATTACTAGCTAGTGCATTGATCGCTTAGTTGCTATATGTTGTCAAACAACAGTAGCCTTGTTGTTTAGAGCATGTTGTGGTCAAGTTGTGCTGAATCTTAGTAAGACACCAGAAGAGCAAAAGACGTCTCAGGCTGCATTTTCACTCATTGTGTTCAGAGGATTGCATGTTGAGCCATAGTGTATCAGAGCAGGCTAACACGTGTGGCATAATCCAGACAATTTCTCTAATTGCATGGGTTAAAATGTAAATTTCTACATTATTTTGAAACACGTGTCCTAGATCGATGGATTAACAGCTTGTGAAATATTTTCTTTATTTTGCTTCAAGAAAGAAAAATACTGCAGTGCAGGCATGCCAAAGGAGGGAACTTTGTGCTAACATAAGATTTCAAACACATTGGTGTCTATTCAGGAAAATTCCAGTGAAGTCAATAACATTATCCAGCTTTCATACAATCTAATTGAGTCCAGTGTTATTCTTGAATTTCTCTGGTATCACCCCAAACAAAAGAAAGCTGAAAATATTTGGCAGTGTTCTTTAAGAGAAATACACTACAATGTATTTTCCCTAGTACAGAAAGGACTAATTCACATGCAATGCACCAGCACGCTATATTTCACATTCCCACTCAGAAATATACACATGTACTCACTCTCACAAGAGTATACAGTAGCTGCAGTCAGATTTATGTCTCTGTGGAGCAATTTGAAAGAGTGTGATCCAGAAACTAAGCTGAACATTAAGCCTGGAGGAGCTGTTAAGTAACAAGGCTTTGCTGATTAAAACATGAACTTTATTTTAGTTTCTTTAATTCATTTTGCATTCGGCTGTTTTATGTTAATTAACTCTTATGCAATTTTTATTAAATTTACTTTAGGCCCTAAATGAATATTTCAAGTTGCTATTGATAATTGTTTATTGACTATGGAGCCCCCATTTAATTATTGCCACAATAAATTTCCCCATACATTTATGAAAAACAAGGGTTTCTCAGTGATCAAAGACAAGGATAGAAATTCAGGAGGTATAAATATAAATGGAAATCTGCAGTGTACTGTCTGTGTAGGCTGGAAAGCTACGACTACTTTAGATGGGGATGATGAATGATTTTTGGAAAAGGAGTAAGTCATAACCTTTCAATTCTTGTAAGAAGATACCTTGGAAAACCTAGTTAGAGTATGGTCAAGCCAATAGTTGTCCCCCAAAATGAAATAATTTGCTTTGCACTTTATTGGAGGATAGGGAGAGTTACCCAGAGGAAAAGCCAAAACTTGTATTTCAATCTCCTCATTTGTATTTGGTCATGGTTGCCTGCATGTTTGAAGTGCTTCAAATTTTATAATGCCTTACAAAGCAGATTCAATTCTGGTATAAGCAGATACAGTTTGACTGGCAGTTGTACTACAACACTGAGTAATCTTTTAAGTAATAATTACTATCAGTAATGACAATATTAAAAAGCATTACTATCTTAGCTTTGCAGTGTAAGGCAGGGTGGAAAGATGATCTTGTTGTTACAGGACAGAAGTTATGAGTTCGATTTCCAATATCCAGGTTTATTATACACTTGCTTAGCAAGCCAGGGGTAGTGTCTTCACATTTCAGTAAATCCCCTTTCTGCAAAACTGCATAAATTGCTAAGATTTTCTCTGTTTAGCACCACCACAACTGGACAATTAAAAGGTATTCTGAGACATTAGCAGAGGTTTTTTGTTTGCCCTGCTGATATTCTCTGAGATAGTCTAAGAAGTTTAAGCAGTGTTGTCTGTGACTATGCTTGCTTTCCCTCAATTTTTTTTTTTAATATTTAAAAAAATATCAAGCTGGCAACAATGGATGACAAAATCAATTTATCCACAGGCCAGAAACCTAAAGAAGTGATGTGCATTAGACCCTTTCACATCTGGAAATTTCTGCTTGGTAGTTTAGCTCTTCAGTCTTCTCTCTTAAAGCCACTTAAAGATAGTAACATCCATTCTAATGGTTTTTGCTGATTGGCATGCCTGATGAACAGGAATTGGGCTGAAATCAGCAGTTTCTTTGTAGGCCAAGCTCTGCAAGTAGAAATATGTCCAGGAGGTCAGCTTCTCTAAAAAGAATTGGGTGAAATGGTTGTCTCCAGGGGCAGAAGGACTTGCAGCCCCAGCAAATGGCTGCTTTACTCACAGGAAGTAGCTCTTTTCGCGATGTTTGTAGGAAGATGAGAGCTCAGTGAAAAATGGTGCCAGCCATTGAGTTAAATGCCTGAGGATGTATAATGGCTTTTATCGCCTTGCTTCAGTCTTTTTGCTAAAAATAAGAGATGGTGCTCTTTTCTCCCTGCAGAAAATGGTACTGCATTATAAGCTGTCCTGTCCACTGACCCTATGATAACAGCTGATAACAGTTACTGAGTTCATAAATGTGAGAGGTCTTCTGGAGCCGTAGATGGATACAGCCATGAAAATGTAGGAAGATGAAAAGGAAAAAAAAAAAAAATGTGTTTTTTGGCCTTCTCTAAAGAGAAGGGGCAATATTCCATCATGGAGTTGGTGCTTCAACATGTGCATGCAGAACAGTTCTTTTGGCTATTTTAGAAAATGGCAGTAGTGTTACAAAGACAATGGGGATTCTTTTGTTATTTGTTTTCTGACCAGTCTTCAGGAACACACCTGGGAAAAAAAAAATTAGAAAAGTCTGTAACACTTCCTCATTTCTTCCTTATGTCTTCCTTTTTAGGAGCTTGCTGAAATCAAGCCAACAGTTTTCCTTCCCACGGAAAAATATGGAAAGAATAGTAGTGCTGTAGGAAGAAACCTCTTCAAGGACCTTCAGCAGAGCAATTACATTATGGCAGAAAACAGATGGCAGATCTGAGTACTGGTAAAAGGATATACAAGAATTTAAGCTCATATACAGTGTGATTTTTTTTTTTTTTCACTCAGCTACTGGCTTCTCTCTTGTGTTTCTGGTACACTGGCTGAACATGGAGACTGATGACATGGATAACCTGAGTTCCATTCCCTCATCAGTGTTGCTAACTGCAAGAGCAAAAAAATGCTGGTTTGTGCTAAAATCATGTTAATCATTAAAAATTTGATTTTTTTAATACAATCTCAAGCTATTAAACTGAGAAATAGGACAAATGCAATTTGTTACAGTATCACAATCAGTGAAAAATAGTGCTAAAGTTAAATTCCGACTTAACATTATTATCTGATAAGACCTTTCTCATCTGATTATGCCACACAAAGGCAAAAGATAAACATCATGTACTTTAGATGCTTGCATCTTTCTCTGGAAGAAAGGGCCTTTGCCATTCTACAGTAGGGTTTTAAATGTTTATTTTATGTGTGAGTGTAAATCCCTCCTGGAAAAAGCACTGGGGATGATGAAAGATTATAGGGTGTGATTTACTCACATCCATATCCTGAGAGACAAAATGCCTTGAAATGCTCCCCTGTGTAATCTGATCTAAATTATCATGGAAGTAATAAAAGTAATGAAGAATATGTACTGTTTCATATGTAGAGACTGTTAGTTCACATAGTTGAGAATCTACTGGCAAAAAAATCATGTTTTCATTGCATTGTTATTTCTGACAAATCATCCACGGTTTTTTTGTTTTGGTTTTTTGTTTGTCTGTTTGTTTGTTTGTTTTTACTGATGTGCACTTTTGCCCCACCCAGTGGCCTTTACCTAAATTGCCAGCTTGGCTTGTTTTTTAGAGGTGTTTTCTCCCCCCCGCCCCAGTCTGCAGGGTGGATCTGCTACTGAAAACTGAACAAAAGCAGCATCTGTCCCCTGTTGCTACCCTGAGTATATTAGGCTATCATTATCTGCAATGACACTACCATCTGTAATGTGCTCTGGGGCAAATGCAGGCACTGCCAGTAGCTTCAGCACCACAGGCAGATGCTTCATCATGCAAGAAGATTCATGGAGCCAAAATATGCTATACATGAATTCAAGTACTTGAGAAGAGAGAGAGAAGGAGAGGGAAGCCAGGAAATGAATGCTTTTCATGTGTCTCATCAACAAAGACAGAAACAAGGAAGCATAGGCTAGGTCAGGTACATTACTCAATCTAAAGAAATAAGAGGTATAAAAAAGAGACTCATTTTATTGCACTAGGAAATCTGAGAGTCTATAACTTTTTATGGACTTTTATGTCTTCCCTTTTTTCACAAAGAGCTTACAAAAAATTGGTTTAAAATTTAAGTACTAAATAGAATTTTGGGGTTTTTTTTCCCTCAAAACTCCTGGCTTCATTCATCTGCAACAGAAAACAAAGCACACACATATTGAGATAGAAAATAAAGACACAGAAAGGACTTTCTTTTTTCTTGTATTTTTGGGATATACTTCTCTCTTAATCTCAGAACTTTTTTGTAGGACTCCATCTTCCTCTCTCTGAACCAATGACTCTGTCATTAAGTTCTCAAGGAAAGAACTCTCTCCCTGGACCTCGTTGTCACATGCAAAAGGCACAAGTGCAAAACACAGAAAAATAAATCTTTTCAGAGGCCACAAACACTCTGGCCAATACTCTTTTATACTGTTCTTTTTAGGTTGGGATGCAAAACCATGTATTTGAACTAATCTCCTAATTTGTCTACCTGCAAAACAAACATTCAAAGAACACAGTTCTCTCTTGGTTATAAATTAGATGCCTACTGAATATGTGCATTGTATGTCTATTACAACACTTGCTAGGTCTCTTGGCCAAGACTTTGTCTTCAGTGTCATCTATCTTGTATTCATACAGCAAAAGAGTCCCACTATCAGTAAAAACACACTTTCCTTACAGAATGAAATGCCTCTACAAAAGCTACTTCAGTACTCTGTAAAGATGTTAACAACATCAGTTTCCAGAAGTCCCCTAATGAGGAGCATCAGATCTGCAGTTTGGTATCATTTTGTTCCTCCCTGTCTGTGTCCCTTCCCCCATGTGTGGTCTCAGGAATTTACTCTGGACATTCCAGAAATGGACTGCATTGCTGCAGGCAAAAATCCATCTCCTGAAATATGCAAAGTGCATACGCTCTTACATGACTGTGCACAGCACATATATAAATCAGCAATGTTTTCCCCACTATTTCATCTGCTCCATTAAAAAAAAAAAAAAAAAAAGAAAAAATAGTCATTAAGGCCTGCTTTATTTTCACAGAAGTAGAGAAAAATATTTTTCTGTTAATATGTTGAATTACACAACCAGCTTTAATAACAGTTAGGTATGGAAGAGAGGACTGTGATAATGCAGTGTTGAATAGGAAAAGAAACCTGAAGGATTTTGGCTTCCTAATTCACAAATTGTTGTACATCACCCTCCAGTCATTCTTTTATTGAAGCACAAGGACACCGTCTCGTTGCGGAAGGGAAGGTTTGAAACGTTGCCTTTGTGTGAGGTGGTCCAGTGGTGCCTCTATCAAGATTAAGTAGGTCATTTATAAGAGCCCAAGCACACACTGTATTCTGCAGCAGGAGTTTGGAGTTTAACAGACAAGCAGCCATCCAGGCAGCAGCAGTGATCACATTGTATATGAGACAATATGTTTCTCAGAGACTCTGCTTCCAAATAAGAACAAAATATCTTTAACATGTCTAGAGAGAAAATGGTGCTTTCACTCACATGGTGTTTTCTCCTATGCTAAAGGCTCTGTAGACACTGTTTACACACCAATCACAAGAAATCTGTTTTATGGGCATTTTTACAGGCTTGTTATAGTATTCCATATATTGTTGTTTGTTTTCTAAAAAGACCCTACGTAAATATAAAGTCCCAAAGAGTTAAACCAATTGAAGCCACATTTGTCTAGGGGAAATTTCAGGGGGTTTGTCAATTTTAATTAGAAATGGCAAATGATTGTGCACAATGCAGCAGATTATCAGGGCTACTTGTTAAATTATAAAAGGCTGGCTAAGCTTCAGAGTGAAGCTAGTGTCCAAATTAGCAAATCTGATAGTTTATAGTTTATGCTCACAAAAATAATTGTTTTTTCCTCCTTTCTTTTGGAGATTGTGTTCTTTGTCTGAGAAAAAAAAAAAAAAGCTTATAGATCTCTAGCCAATTTCTGTGAATTAAACCTGTGTTCACAACAATAAAACCAATTAAAACGCTTGCCCTTTCATAAGCCCTATCTGTTTTTAAGATTTCTTATTTTTTATGTTAAATCCATAATATACTCTTTGCTGGAATTTGTATGGCATTTTTTTCACCTCAGAAGGTCATTTATTGTGAATTCTGAAAACACATTGAACTAAAAAAACCCCAGAACTCTACATCTAAGAGATGATGTGCAAAGATGGAAAGAGAGGGAGGAGTAGTCCACCATGCACCTCTTCTTTCAGGACTGTCCTACGTGAAAGACAGCTCCTGCTCCAGCACTGAGACAGAAGCCAGGTCTTCCTTTACCAATGTGGCCTGAAGAAAACTTACCTGGCACTGGACACACACAGAGTCAAAACTTGGGCTTCTGCATCATCCCCCATCATCCTTGGAGGATTTGCAGTGTTGTTTGCACTTGACTTGTGGGACAAGTCTGATTTCATCCCCAGGGTAATGGGCTGATTTTATTTCCTGTAGAGCTAACTCTGGAGACAATACAAGGTCTTTATGAAAGTTAATCAAAAGAAAGATAGGGATCAAATTCACCAGTTATAACAGTCTCAAATGTTAATCCACGACACACCAGCTGTTTAATAACACTGCTGGTAATCACTGGAAAGTTATAAGACAGTCCTTCTTTTAATCTGCAAGCATCAGCTTATGTTCAAACACAATTTAAAAAACTTTGGGTAAGTTTTTTTAAGGAAGTAAACTATATTTGCAAATAAACCAAAAAAAATTTCAGGGAAATCTATCAGAAATGTATGATCTGAAGCTTGACTAGAAGTAGTTCTTAAGGTGTTGTAAGCAGTTATAACTATCCAAATACCTGTATTAATTAATTTATTTTTGTTGCTTATGAAACAAAAGTTTTCCTAGTTGCATAATTGCATGTAACCTCAAGCTCAAGAGATATTGCTTTATTAAAAAAAAAAGAAATGAAAGAAGTTCCCAGTCCAATATTCTGAAAAGACAAGTGAACCAATGACATTCTGATTCTGAAAAAAAA
>VXAC01008719.1:665915-695353 GCA_013399225.1 Rhipidura dahli | reverse complement strand
TTTTTTTTTTTTTTTGTTTAACTCTGGGTGCATGCATGTTGGTATCCATTCTGATTTTGCAAAAAGGACCAGATTTTACAATCTGAAAACGAACACAAATCCATTTGCATAACACCTGCACTGCTTGGAAGGTTAGAACACTACAGCAATTAGATCCATGCTCTATTCACTTGCACTTCAGACTACTGCTGTAGTTGAGCAAATTTAATGTTTAGTTAAAGGAGAAGACGTATTTTTATTTTCCCCTAATGATTAATGTGTATCGGAAACCACTGTGTAAACTATTTTATTTTTAAGCAGGTAGCTCTAAAAATATTTTCCATACATATTTTCAAAGTGAAAGAAATTTCAAAGGATACTAATTTAATCTGTTTAATATGTGACTGTTTTCATCTATAGTGTGTGTTTTAATTTGACTGATTTTACACAGCTGTCATTCTACAGCCTATAATCTGTATGCATACGATATAAGCATAACCTTTAATGAACAAGATTCACATGCAAAAGTTGCTAATATAATGCTAGCATAGCAGCACCTGCCAACACCTCTACAATTAGAAGACTGTGTCAGCATTTCAATTATAAAGCAACTTCTAATTTAGAGGATCATAACTTGACAGTAAAAATTCTTTCGGTGTTGCAAGTTGACATGCAAGGTCTCAGTTCAAAGCATTTTTATTAATACAGGTTTAAATTGGTTTAGATATTATGAAGTTATAGAAGACTGCAGTGAAAAATGAAGACACTCTGGGTGTTTTTTTATCACCACTGTAGCTCAAATACTTTGAAAGGGAAATCCACAAATATTATAGTTGTTTATGTGCAACTAGGATCAGTGACTGATTTTATTTTCTCTATTAATTTAGCAGTAAGATCTAAGCTTTAAAACTCCAAAGTGTTATGTTTCTTCCTGTTGTTTTGAGGATGCTTATTTATCATTAAATATAATACATTAATAACTTAAAATATTTATTTCTGAATCATCAATTCACTGCTAAAGCAGACCATGGCAGTACATGTGTGAGCTATGGACTAGAGGTCTCTCCATAATGCCATATCATTTACTAATAGCATTTCCATGAATTACAAATTTCCCAAGTGTGTATTGACACAATTGTTCCAGCTGAGAAATTACCATGAACTGTGTCAATAAGCTACTTATCAGAGTTGCCTATTGCTTTGCACTGGCACAGTAACTCCTAACTACTGCTCAGATATAGCCCTATCTACTGTGGGAAGGAAATAATTTTCAGTTTGTGACAGGGTTAGGATCCACTGAGGGAGATAAATGACAAGGATTTCATTCTATTCTTAGATGGGTGGCTGTAAGAGGCAAAAATGTCAATAACAACTAGATCATTTTTGTGACCTTGCTGAGAATATTCCCCTCCACCCCATTTCTAGCCCTTTCATGCTGTTTTCAAAGCCCTTAAGGACTGAAACGCATTGTGAGGAGCTCCTAGAGTCCAACAGTTACATGGAATAGTGTGCAAAGGTTCTCATTGCAATCTTTTGTTGCCTGATAGAAAAGTGCATCTGAGCTTGACAGAGAAAGTAGAGAATTACCTCTGAGGAAGGTCAGAATGCTGTGGGCAACCTGAGGTGCTGGAGGAAGGGCAGCATGCAAGCCACAGCAGCAGGGAAAGCTTCTCAGCAGAAGGCGGCAGCCGGCTCATGGGGCCTGAGCTTCATACAGAGCTGCTTTTCATCTGCAGCACACCCCTGCACAACCATATAGCAGCTGCTCCGTGGCAGACGATGGGCTAGGAGAACCCACATGTCCCTGAAAATGCCTGTGCAGTCAAAACGACAGTTCCTGAAGATGTTTTCCAGGCAACAGTGTTAAATCTGTGCACTTCCCAGCCATGTTAGCCCTCTCATGGGCAAGGTGGCTCTTTCCTTGCTGGGACACTGCTCCCACAGGTGGAAACCTTTGTGTCGTGGCTCCAGCAGCTGGCTGCAGGGACAGTCGCAAGCAGGGGCAGTAGCTTACACTGCTGTGCCAGCAGCAGGTCCTGGGGATTTATAGGTCTCCAAATGCATTATGGTGTCTTGCACTTTAAGTTCAAAAACAATAGCTGTAAACAGAGTTTGTTACTGAATGTAATAAGTGGTTTGTAAATGCACTGGAAATTAATTTTAATAAAGCTGTCACAAGTAAGGGAAAGCTGGGGAAACAAAGTTATCAAACAAAAGCAAAGAGGATGTACATGAATAAGATGGGCTTCTTTTATAATCCTTTGCCATCATGTACTGCTATCACATCTGAACTGCATTTGGCTGAAATTATGACACCCATACTAATGCATTAATCACACATATTCCTGTATCACTCTTCAGTGCTCATTATCTTACTGGTTTTTTTTTAATTGGAGGCTTTTAATTAGTAGCTGTTTTCTCTATTATTTCTCACAGTGTCCTAAATCTGCCAGAAATCAGGATACTGCAGGTGCCCCTCAATGTAATTTAGTGATTTAGTAAAGTCACAATATTTTCCACCCTCTTTTAGAGGTCGTAAGTACACACGATAGTTCAGAAGTGTAGGCTGTGATTTGTATTATTTCTACACAATTCAGCCAACACCATACCACACACTATTTCTTCTATTGGGTTGTTGTTTCCATTTAGAAGTATTTGCAACAAAAAANAAAAAAAAAACAAAAAAAAAAAACAAAAAAAAAAAGAAAAGGCATAGTCCTCATATTATATTAAAGAACAAGATTTTACTTCAGTCTTTCCAGAAGAGTACAGTTCTTACCTTCTTAATTAATCTTCTTCACTCAACATAATGGCACACTAATGGTCAGAAGACATGCTTGAAATAAATCTGAGCTATTTTAAAATTGTGCAAAGGTGTCTTAATCAAGACCCTTTCTAACGCACATAATGAAAACCTAAACCATACTATTATTCATTAACTTATGTTTTGGGTCCCTCATTTAAACTTGAAAATCTTTCTACCTTTCTCGCAGATTATGATATTCAAGCCTAACAGCCAGTGATAGTGCATCAGTACTACACAGAGATTTTCTATCCTGCAAGTTTGGACCTGTATTTTCTACAAACATTAAAATAAATACTAGTTATCTGTATAGCACATCAGAAAACAACTTTGCAGCACCCTCTAGTGACACATTACCAAATCAGAATGTTCTGGAAAATGAAGTGACCAGGGAGACAGCCTTATTCCCAAGAAAACCACTTTTGACATTACCATGATGGTCGAAGGTGTTCACTTTCACCATTCCAATTTCATAAGGTAAATTACAAAGACCTTACGTCTCAAAGGCACTTATAAACAAAAATGCATTTTCTTGACCTTAAATGATTCCAGTAAAGGAACTGGATTTATTTTGTGTTTGGAACCACTCTGGTAATATAAAATCAATTTTTTTATATATCTGTTAAGAAGCTAAATTGACACCTGCAGAATTCCTAAATCCCTTTTATTCCTTGTGACTTGGATCTGTCATTGTTCAGTGCTTCCTGTGTCAGTGTGTTCCTACAGCACGAAGATGTGACAGCAGACACCTGACAGCTGAAAGATCTGCTTCACTGCATGGAAGTATTTGAGCATGACTTTTGGAGTTTAGTATAATTTGGCTCCTAAGCATTTTAAATCAGCTAGACATCAACTCATATCCAGAGCTTATAAATATTTTTTTCTCCCTTTTAAACTACCATAGCCCAGGTGCTAATACAAAACCATACGTGTATGAAAATTAAGCTTTACCACTGATTTATATCCAGTATTGTGGTAACACAGTTTAGGAAACAGTACACTTCTTAAGAAAGGGCAGAGACTTTTAGCAAGGTATTGGTGGGTTGTGGTGGGTTTGTTATTGCATTAATGTCTATGTTGCTATAAATGGAAATTACGCGGGTGACAGTCTCATCTGTTTAAAAGGATAGCTCTTGATTTATCATATTGTGCAATTCAAAGTTGCACATAAGTTTGGCTTATGGGGTTTTGCATTTTTTTTCTCTCCAAGAAAACAGCATATACCTCCAGTAAGTTAATAAGGAGCATTTTTTTTTAATGTGTTTTTTTTACCTTCAGAATTAAACTGCTTAGAAACAATGGCATAGAACTTCTTGTTCTGTTAAGTGATGCTTTGCCATGTGGGGTATGACATTTCTTTCTTTCCTAAACCTGGATACATAATTCCCAAAGAGGTAGAATGGTATAATTTAAGTATAGGATCTAGCAGAAATCTTAAGGAATTGAGTTGTTTTGAGTTGTTTTGCTGCATTTAAAAGTGTGCCATTTTAGCTTGTGGGGGAAAGTTAGTAATGCTTAGTAATGTAGTTTTCTCAGAAAAAGAAACACTACTACCTTTTTTCATTCTCTCCTCTCTCTCCTCTAAAATAAGGGTTGCCATACAGTTATATACACAGATAATATTGACACTACAGAATAAGGACAATTTATTTTGTGTTACTACACACTGTGTAGGTATACACCTAAGATCCTCGTGTCTTCTTTCATCTATTAACAAATACTGAGTAAGTTCATCTGTCCTTTCCCCTTCCCAATTTGATAACAAAATAATTTTAAGAAATATTATCTTTGTAAAGGTTCCTTGAATTCAGCATTTCTTGCATGACATGTATTGTTTACATACATCCCATATATTATTTACATAAACAATTATCAGGCAGAACAATGAAACTAGATGTTAGAAAAATATTTTATTCATTATCTCCCGCACCCTCACATAGAGTTTGAAACCATCTGCAGTATTGCTGGTATGTGTTTACAAAGTATCCAGACATAAATGATATGTACAGAAAATTATTATCCCTTCTTTAAACATAAACAGCTATGGTCTGAAACATTAGAGTTGTGCAGCAAATTTGCAGGAAAAAAAATTTATTGAGTATTTCATATAATAGCAAAATAGTTTATAGTACTATATACTATTGTACATATTGTACTAGTTAACTGTAACTTTCTCAAGGAAAGATGATTAAAAATAAAAAGGCATCAAAGCATTACTTTAAATATGTTTATCAAGAGAATAAAAAATAATGGTATGCAGTATGTATATATGTAGCAGCAGTGGAGATATCTCTTCAAGAAAAAGAACTACTATTTTTTTCCAACAGATTATATTTTCCATTTGAAGACCTAGAAATAAAGTAAAAGGCCCACTTAAATCTCTGCCATTTCAGGTTTTGCTGCAAATACTACCCACTGACAGTGCTAGAGACTTGTTTCTGTACCCAAACTCAAGCTTAACAGCACTTATCATATACGATAAAGTGATTGCTATAAAAACTATGTTATGGAAACAGCAGTAAAAAGTGTATGAATATCAACTGTAAGTGTCTAATACAAGTCTCTGTTTCCTTTATGGCCCAGGATGAGTGGTGCCTTTCATGACTATACCAGATCACTTCGCATCTCTGCTTATTTTATAGTTGACTCAGACTAAAATTCTTCTTTGCTTTTTCTATTCTACAGTTCTCTCTTGAGTAAGTTCACCTAACTCCAAAAGATGTGTATTCATGATGTAGAATAAGCCACCACAGAATCAGTCACATCATATGGGTAGGAAAGAAAGAGTGAATTAATCTTTAAAATTCTTTAATATACTGACAGACATAGTACCTTACCTATTCATTAGAAACACTATTATATCACCACCTCTTTGTGCCAAAAAAATATTTCTCACTTCTGATAATTAACCACAAAAAGCTTCTTTGCATCCATCTGAAGCTAAAACCAGACGTAGAAAGAAAGGCATCCTATTCTATCTTTGTCATTAATTTCTTCCTCCATTAAAAGTATAGTTTTTCTAGATGTTTCAATAAATTTATTGAGATGTTGGATGTTGTTTTTGTTTAACTTACCTAAAGAACTCTGTATAAATTTACAGGCACTCATAGATTTAAATTTTGTTTTAAATGCCTCATCTGCAAAGAGTTCAGGAAATGTCAATTCATTCCATCTCAGAATTTTGCAAAGATCAGATCTCAAAGATCATGTGAAAGATCATATAAGTTCCTTTGCTCACATTTAAGAATGCAAGAGAAAGTATACCTTTTTGCATTAATTCAGTGCTAATTCATTATCCCAGATTCATTGACTCTTTCATTGCAATGCAAATGTCATGTCAAGACTGTATTTTTTGCTGCTTTGAAAAGGATAAATTCAAATTTTATTTTAACAGAGTAGAATATTGAGAGAGAAATATTTGCTTCATGTTAAAACTGTATGTGGGTTTTTAGTAGCCAGAGGTAGGATTTAATAAATTATAACAAAGAAGTACAACATATTTCATTCCATTTCACTGCATTTCCACCTTTGAAGAACTTACAGAAATCAATATACAAAAAAAAANAATTGGTGCTGTGTGGAATCAGGTGTTTGAGAGTACAAAGAGTTTGAGCTCAGTGTGGCTTTTCCAGACTTTAGATTTTCACAAAATATGCTTCTTGTTAAGAAGAAAATACATATTTGACTCATTTACAATAAATTCCTCCTGTATTTTGCCCACTTTGCAAAAGCAAACATCAGCAACAAGCACCAAAAAAAAAAAAAAAAAAAATAAAGTGATAATGTCTGACCAATTTTTTCTTTCCGCTTAATAATTCAATGAGTATTTTGTTGTTACTTAGTGTTGTGTCATTCCCAAGCACACAGATAGTTTTCTGAATTTCTCTGGAGTTTGGCTTTCTAAAGGAAGCTTTACATCATGGCTGATATTATCTATTCAATAAAGTACTACTTTTACACACTGATCTGAAATTCTTAGTACTCACATACTGTGCCACATTTTCAGGAAATGCAAAAATGCTGTACTGTGTGTTATGTTACAAGTCATACAGGTGTGACCATTTTCTTCAGCATTAATTTTTTCTTTGGGACACAATCTGACATATGGAAATGTTTTCAGTTGTCTGTAGTAGAAAGGAGGACACTAGGAACCACCAACCTGTCACTCTCACCTCTGTCACTGGAAAAATCATGGAACAGAAGAAGCGGTGCTAAGGCCCATGAGGGACAGGGAGGTGATTCAGACATCCAGCATGGCTTCACCAAAGGCAAGTTCTGCCTGCCCAACCCAGTGGCCTTCTACAATGGAATAACTACACTGATGGACAGGGAAAGGACTACAGACGTAACCTACCCAAGGTCTGCAAGACCTTTCACATAGTCACCGTCTCTCCAAATTGGAGAGAGATAGATTGGATGGGTGAATAAGGAATTGGCAGAACAGCAGCATTCAGAAGGTAGTCACTGATGGCTCAATGTCCCGCTGAATACTGGTGGCAAACGATGTCCCTCAGGAGTCTGTTCTGGGACCAGTGCTATTCAATTAATGCTATCCAGTTAATGCTATTCAATTAATCAGTGACACAGACAAAGCGACTGAGTGCTCCCCTACTACTTTGCAAATGACACCACTCTGAGCGGTGCAGTTGACACACCTGAGGGATGGGATGCCATCCAGAGGGACCTGGACAAGCTCAAGAAGGGAACCCATGTGGATCTTACAAGGTTTAACCAAGTGCAAGGTCCTGCACAAAGGTCAGGTCAACCTCTAATACCTGCACAGGCTGGAGGATGAATAGATCAAGAGCAGTCCTGCCAAGAAGGACTGGGTGGTGCTGGGGGAGGGGAGGATGGACATGACCTGGCAATGTGATCTTGCAGCCCAGAAAGCCAGTTGTGTTCTGGGCTGCAGCAAAAGCAGTGTGGCCAGCAGGGTGAGGGAGGGGATTCTCCCCCTCTATTCTGCTCTCGTTAGACCCGCCTGGAGTGCAGCGTCCAGCTCTGGGATCCTCAGTGTAGGACGGACACAGACCTGTTTTTGTTTCTAACTTAGATTTTTTTCCCCACTATGCATAGTGGTCAGTCAAACATTTTAATGATCTTTGGGAGTCTACACAGTATTTATTTCAGTGGTTAATATATTTTTTTATTTTTTCCCTTTCCATGAGCTTAATACATATTCTTGATATAGCGAGTTTTGTGCCACTTCTCTTTTACTCTCATATCACAGATTATGGTAGGTCAATGGTAGAAGTTATCAATTGTAGCAGATAATGTAATACTACTTCTGATAAAGTTCTTTCCCATTTCAAGCTTTGCAGCATCTCCCTCCTCCTGTATAAAACCTCTGGGATTATTTCTGAAGATAAAAAATTCACACTGTTTTAAAAAGAAGTAGAAGTACAAAGATTTATTTTTTCTTTTATTTTTGTATGAAATTTGTGACAATATCATACCCAACCACTTGCTGAACCCTGTTGGATATTCTATAACCAAACATGAATGTATAGACATCTAAAGCATTTTTAAAAATAGATAGTATGTTTGTTTGTATGAAGGTTCTACTGAATTCACAGAGGCGTTATTCTTGGCATAAATGCACTTAATTTACCCTGGTGTATCTAACTCTGGCAGGAATTCAGACATAAGGAAAGCACAGTTTAATGCATTCCCAATGAATATCATAATGGTTTTTGCCATAACCATACAGAAAATGTCGCTTATAACCTGCTTTGTAGTGTAAACCCCTCAGGTCTGCAGTATATTATGTCTTGTAATTTACATGCTATAGTTGCAGTGCATGCCTTAGAAAAAGCAAAATATATGATGGGCATATGTTCCTTTACCATTCCTTAGTGGTTACACTTCCAAAGCACAAAAACCATGCTGAGCAAAAGCAATGAATTTCAGAGAACAATAAAACAAAGTATGGAATGCCGCCATGACTGGATTCTGTACAGTTCAGAAGAGAAAAGGAACATAGGCCTTCGTCACTGGCCTGGGTGACATACCAACAGACAGGTTGACATTGTAGTGAGTGTCTCCCACAGGCCACCTGACCAGCAAGAACAAGTGAATGAGGCCTTCCAGCTTCATAAGTTTGCTTATGTTAGAAAACTGGGAGGAATGGTTGATAAACCATTGTGCTGTCTTCAAGGGAGACCTCACCAGGCTGGAGAAATGATCTGACAGGGAAATTTTCAAGGGAAAATGCAAATTTCTGCAGCTGGGAGAGCTCCAGAGCACCACTACATATACTGGGAATTTCCCAGCTGGAGAGAAATTTTGCAGAAAAGGACCTGAGTGTGCTGATGGACACCAAGCTGAACAGGAGCTGGTACAACACCTTTGAAGTAAAGAAATCTAAAGGTATTGTGGGCTGCTTTAGGAGACATGTTACTAGCAGATCCAGAAAGTTTATTCTTCAGCTCTGCTTAGCATTGGTGAGGCCACACCCAGAGTGTTCCACAGTTTTGGGCTCCTCTGTACATGTCAGCTTGGACATACTGGAGAGATTACGGCTAAAGGCCACAAATACGATGATGGGACTGGGGCATCTCTCTTATGGGAAAAGACTGAGAGAACTGAGTCTGTTCAGCCTGGAGATGAGAAGGCTCAGGGGGTTCTCATTATGTATATAAATATCTAAAGGAATGGTAAAAGGAAGACAGGTTCTTTTCATTGTGCTCAGTGACAGCGCCAGAGGTAATGGGTGCACACAGGAGGTGCTCAGGGGGCTCCTTCTGAACATCAGCAAACACTCTTACAGTGTAAGGGTGACCAAGGCCTGGCACACATTGCCCAGGGAAGTTGTGGAGCATCCATCCCTGGAGACGTTTAAAATCCAGATGGACATGGTCCAGGGCAACCACCTCTGGGTGAATCTGGTTTAGCAGGGGGATTGGAACAAATGACCTCCAGATACCCTTTCCATTCTTGACCGTAGTGTAGTTCTCTGACTGTATGACCATTGAAGACAGGCACAAATCCTTCAGTGAATCTAAGCCCCTATTAAAATATGTATCAATCAATTGTTAGTGTGAGTGATCAGAATTCAAACTACAACATCTGGTTAATGACACACAAAAAAATAATAATGGACAGATTGAAGTATTTGATAAGCCTGCCATTTATCTAGAATATATTGCTTCAAGGTGATAATAAGACAAAAATAAAGTGTGTAAAATATATACTCACCTATCCTATGTAAAATACACAGTTCCTTAACTTCCCCTACCCGTTGATGAATAGTAGAATTTTAGAAATATCTTTTAGAATTCTTTGAGTCTGAAAACTGATGAGAATATAAACTTTGCATTTAGAGGTACTGAATGTTTAAATTACTGAAAAAATTATATTAGAAGATATGAATGCAATATTTTCTAGATTTTTTAATGTTAACAACACTTTACTAACTTTTATGCTTTTTTTTGTTTCTTCCATGGTCTCATTATGGACTAGGAATTCATCACCCAAGAGTTTTTTCAAACTTGCATGAAAAATCCCAGAGACCTTAAATTCTTTTGCTTGTATTTGTTCTTGTTCAAAGTTCTATATTATGCTAGTTAAGAAATATACATACTCAGGATTTTCTCATTAGTTATTTTTATTGTCATCATCTCTGGTAACCTAGAAATTGAATTAAAGTCTGCAGAGAGTTTTGCTTCACCTTTCCTAGTTCACTGCGTGTTTTGGCTGACTTGTATTTTTATCTGCATCAAAGGGAGAGAAAAAGAAGAAATATGTTCTTACTGCTTCCATATAACTCATGCATAAGGAAAGGAAATTCTTGAATAACAAGCATTCACAGCATCCTATTCTTCCACTGAATTGTTACTGATGCCTCCCCAAAGACTCTTCAGTATGGTCTGATTTAAAATGTACTTTGAAGCAGCTTCAAGCTTGTCTTGAACTAATTATCAAGTAACAACACACTACCATCCTTGACAAGTTGCACCAATTCTAAGTAAACTAAGTCTCACTCTCCTGTTTTGTTTTGCATTTTGATGCTAAAACTAATCCTGACCTTAAGGTCAGGAATAAATCTCGTGTCTGACAGCTTGCTGAAGCAGCTTCTGGAAAGACACCCAGTCATTTATCATCTATATAATTGATAACATCCCCTGTGAAACAATATAAATTAAAGGCAAGAAAATAGTGTGGTGAGAAAGACTTTTAGCATTTCAGCTTAATTAAGAAATGAGGAGGAAAAGGTAAATAGTAAGGCAAAATCTGAACCATTTGTCTGTACATACAGAAAGGTGAATTACAGCCTTTTAAAATGCAAACATCTGTTTAGCACTGAGAGATTAGCATGCCTATTGGTTTCAGTGGGGCTGCTTCATGAAGTAAGGTTTCACTCAGGAAGAATGAAGGTCAGTAGCAACACACACCCAGTGAGGGCTGTAAACAAGTATAACTTGTGCCTCATTCTCTCTGCTGTATGATCACATGTCCCATAGATCCTCCTTTTAGATAAATCCTACGGGATTTATCTTTTGGGGTTTGTCAGGAATATACTTCTTACATTTCTTCCTGAAGTTGCTTTCTCTCCTGTTTGCAAACGGCAGAATAATTCTGTTTCCCTTAAAGAAGCCCCATTTTTCACAAAGTTATTTACTTATTATTTGACTGACATAAGGTTTATTCACAGACTTTGAGGTCTGGGATTGCAGGTACCAGATTTTAGGGCAGTAGAAATAATTACAGCCCAATTCAAATTTGTGCTCCAGTTGAACACATGAAACCATGTGCTTCATAGGTATTTCAGCAGTTTTATCGTGTATGTAAAATACTAAAGCTGACTTTCATGCAGTTCAAGCTCTCAAATGCATTTTAATCTTTACTTTCTTTTCACAGTATATAATATACAAAAGTGTAAGGGTCATTTAACAATTTGTCTCTCAAAGCTTATTTTTTATGAGGATGTTACTAGATTTCTGCCAATTTATTATTTTTTAAAAGAATATAATATAGCATAAAATGAGTGTAAAAATATTTGAAGTTCCTAGCATGCTTAAGATGCTGAGTCAGACCATACTGGTCTAGGGTTTACAAAACTGGCTGAAAAGAAGGTCCCAGCTACTGGCAACACAGGAGAATATTAAAAATTTTAAACATAGATGAAAATTCACCCTTTCTAGGTTTGTGCTTCCATTGCTGCTGAAGAAACATTATCAGAAAGTAGTCAGAGTGTTTCTTTAGCTATTTGCTTTAATAAAGTGTACCTGAAAGACTACATTTCCCTAATTCTCACAGCTGGCATTAAAATGGATTTAGCTAGCTAGCTGGAGATTTAAAAGTAGCCTTTCAAGTTCACCTTTAAGAAGCTATATTAGCTTTGTCTACTAGCCTGTTTAGTAATGCAGCATACAGCATACCTGGCTTTAGACAGGACTAGAGATCAAATCTAACCTCATAAATCTCCCAGTTCATGACTACAGGAAGCTGTCAAAAACGAGATGTTGTTTCATTCTCCAGGGGCTGGTGTACTGCTCTGGATCTCTCTTAAGTGCCCTCTAGCAGTTGATCACCAAAATGTGTAATAGCCTTGGGAAGGACTACACTACTCTTTTGACCCCCGAGGTAATATTTTGATAGGGCTTGACCTTAATAAGACTGCCAGCATAAAAGCCTAACAGTAAGAGCAAAGGAAAACCTTTTCTGAATAGCAAATAGCTGAAGAAAACATTTTCTGCACACTCCATAAATTATTACATTTACCTCTGGCAAGTACATTTAGAGAAAATCGTGTTCTGAATCACATTTTGGAACACTCAGATTCAACATCAGTTTCTAACCCAAAAAGATTAGCTTTCAAACAAATGCTGGGCAAAATTCTATCACTTTCATTCAATTTAATCTTTATTTGACCAACAAATCCTACTGAATAATAATGTCTGGATTTCTCCCCCTTTCTCATTTAGTCTTTTACATTTATTCTTCTGTTTAATTAATTTCATTCCAATTTAGGTCAAAAGATAAGGATTTCAGATGTCTTAGGATGACAGTGTTGGGGGGAATTCAGGGGGGAGGAGGTGGGAAGGGGGGTTGCATCATAATGAAAAAGAAAACCCCTTGCCAGTTTTTCTGACAATAGATTCTGAATCAGTATTTGAAACCCCTGACCATTTTTAACCTCACTTGACCACTACAAATAAAATTTGACAAATCACTTTCTTCTTCCATTCCCTCAACAGCCATGTGTCACAGGTGATATATTCTTTCCTTTGAGCTTTACCACTGATATGGTTGCCTGCTGCACCTTGTGGGAAAGTGGTGTCATTTGGGCCACTGGGTCCATAATGAGCTTAATTTCTGCAAGATGCCAGAGAAGTTAAATGGTTTACATAGTGTGAAGAAACAATTAGGCTGCCCAGAAGCTACCTGATGCATAGCAAAATAATAGGCAAGAGGAGAACAGAAGCTTCAGAATGAGGTAGATTTTCTGTTCAGACAAGCAATGTGGAGTGGCTACAGTGATGATGAAGGGCACATTGACACATCATTTGACTGCAGCAAAACTTTTTCAACAATGACACTGCCATGATGTTTCTTCAATACTGATTTTTGTTAATACCACTGTAGTCTAAACACATTTGCATGTTTATAAGCATGTATTACTTCACACAGATTTACTTCATTTTGTTCTGTAAACTAAATGCATATTTCACTCTAGATGGAAAAATTCAGGGAAATTTCTCAGACTTTGCAACCTGTGGAGAACGCAGCTTAAGAGTCCCTGTCCTTGAAAACAACTAAGCCACTTTCTGCAATTTCTATTGCTGATTTAAGAGTAATAGTTTCTTCTTCCACTAAAAGCTATGGTACAAAACCCACAAAGATCAGCTCCCATTACTTTGACAACTTCTGAGAGCATTCCCATGAGTAAGTTCCATATAATCTTATATAACAGGTAGAAGTAGAACCTAGATTTTGGAGAATTTCTACTTGTTAAAAGCCCCAAAATTATTTTAGGAGGCTGAACATATTTTCTCCTCACTGAAAAAAACAACACAGTGTGTAATTTTTTTATGGATTACATTAAGGCTCATAAATGAATTCTGCTAATTTTTTTCATGTCAAAGAATATTCAGACCACGTCATGCATATTTACATTGACCCTTTAGATAAGAATTGTGTTTGTTCTGCTTATTGCTCATGAAAATTGCAAGCAAAAGAATGGTGAAATGTCTGCATAATCCTTTTTGTGACTGAAGTGTAAATCTAGTTTTTCAGAGTTTTTATTGATTTCAGTTCCATAATATGCGAGTGTTTCCCAGGCTAATTAGATTAGCATAGTAAGCCCCTAATGGAATCTTTAGCTCTGCTCGCTCAGTCATTTTGTGAAACTAATTGGGGAAGGTTTGTTTGTTTATGTTTTCAGGGAAAATGGTACCCATTATTTTGAATGTCATTCTAATTATGGTGGAAAAATTTTGTCAGGATATATAGAGGTGTGGGAAGACTTTGAGTTATTCTAGTCATTGTACACCAAGATCTTTCTGCATCTATTATGCAATTGCCATAAATATATCTCCCTACTGTAAACTGAGTTATCAACAATGAAGATTGGGTGATTCCTAATAAAGCCTCGGAAAGAGGAAGAAAAGCTAGAAGTCTTTTGGAACCTAATTCCTAGTACAGAATCAGGCTTTGTTTGCCTATGGCAACCTGCACCTGTGAGAACAGTCTTGAGACAGTAAGAAAACAATGTACAGCTTCCCCTTTCTAATAATAGTGACTGCATTCTAGAACATGGATCATTGTTCAGACATCCTCATCAGGCACAAAGAGTATTTTGGAAAACATTAGAGTCATGGAAGAGGTTATTTATCAAATTGTTCAATAAGAAGAAAAAGTAATGAAACCTAGTTTCACACCTGTTTGTACACCTGCAGTCCCAGTTCCTCATCATGAAACTTTCATCTAAGGAGAAATAGCTCAGAAGGCTCATTATGGACAGAAATCTGTCTACTACCAAATGGAAGATATGAGGTTGAGTTCTTCCTACATTTTATTCTCGTTAGGTGTCCTAATTTCATTTCCTTATGCATACTTAAAAAATATTTTATTTCCCATAATGGTCTACCTGCTTTATTTTGAAATCTGGTTGAAACTAATGAAAGGGCTTACAAGTAGTTATGGAGAAAACTGGTTGACAGATAAGGAAAAAGAAAAATTGGAATGGACAAAATTCATATAAATAGATAACATAATTGCATAAGACTTATTTTCATAGGAAATCGCACACACAAAAAAATCTATTCCCACTTAAAGCTAATGCTATCTCATCATCCAAGCTTGATAACAAAGCAACTACTGAAGCTCTGCATCTCTGATGAAAACGAGCTGCCACTTCCAGTGGAAGTATGTGACTCTGCTTTGGAGAGTTCAAGTTAAAGTGTGTGTGAGACACCTGCTCTTCACAGAATTTTGCATGAAACATACTGGCAATTTGGTGCAGATAATGGCAGCTAAAACCCCTGATATAAAGGACATAACCCATTCAAAAAAAAAAATATTTTAAAGTGCTATGAATACTGTTCAAATGCAGATGGACAGCAAATGAAATAGCTTGCTGTCTCTTTAAAACCAGTCAGTAATAGGTACTTATACCTATACAGCACATTTGAAAGTGTCTGAGAAGATGGGCATTATTACTTGATTTTACAGTTTAAAGAACTAAAACACTGAGAAATTAAATGTCCTAGGTGGTGACCATCTGAAGAGGCACTGTGGAAGAGCCTGCATGTCCTCCTGGAAGGACTGAGTGCTAAGAACATGGGGTGACTAAATTCTGTAATATCATCTGATTATTTAGATTAGTCTGGGGAAAAAAGTCTGGCCATTACCCTAGTAATCCTGTCTGGATGGACTAAATAAGAAGGACCAAAGGTAGCCTCTTCACTGTGGGAAAGATGAGAGGCAGCATCTGTGGAGTTTTGACCAAATCATAGGGAAAAAACATCCACAATCATCGGCTTCTGCCACACACCTGACCTCCAGAGCCCCGTGGAGATGCCTCTGTTAGGTCTGTGAATAACCTGATAAGACAAACAGTAGCCAGTGATACAGAAGAGAAGTAACAAAGCCTGTTTCCTGGGATCAGGGATGTGTCTTTGCATATGGTCCGGCACGTGTATGCCTGCATGCCTAGAGGTCAGTGTGTAAAACCTCATATATGGATCAGAAAGCCATTGTGTGAGCCATGCTTTGCCCTGATCAGGGATTCTGCCAGGTTCCCATTGTCCTTACCTGTTGCTGTTGTGAATGATATTAATTTTATCTGTGACTTCTCAGGTATGAATTGAGATCTTCTGAATAATTCCTTTCTCAGGTAGCATCTGTGGAGCTACAGGATTAACTCCTGAGACTGAGCCTTTGTGTGGTGTAAGAAGCTGAGGTACTGTGGCTCATGCAAGTGCTGAGAAAAGCCAACAGGCATCCCAAGAGCCAAAGAAGACTGAGGAAACATTTTATGACTAGAAAATCACCAACTCAATGACATATGAGCCCAGAAGCAAATAGCAACTTCAGGGTTATAACTGACAGTGGGAGAGTTGTTTATAAATATTTTTGTATGCTTCCATGTATGTCTGTGCCAGTTTTTGCTTGTTCAGGGAACCATCCACAGGAACCCTTAGAATTCAATATGGCTTTTGCTATCTGAAATGTTCAGCACAAAGAACTTCAGTGGCACCACATCTCCTGATGCCACCTCATATCTCTAAGAAACTTAAGACCTCCAAGAGGGATTTCTCCTTGTCATTACCTCTACAAGAGAGGCTTCTGCTTTGGGTTGTTTGTTTGGGGTTGTTGTTGCTGTTGTTAGCATTTGCTTTGTTTGTTTTATAGAAATAGGACAAATTACAAACATTACCCCTCCCTACAAATTTTCTTTCACTTCAAAATACATAAGGCCTTTTTTAAGAGATCAGACCCATTGTCCCGGTTTGGACAAATTTGGAGGAAAATATTCTCTGATAGAAAGCAGGTTACAACCACCCTCCCCAACCAGATTTGGGGAAAAAAACCTTTTCCTCAGAGGAAAGTGAAAGAGATAAAAACTATTTATTTAACAAACACACAGAAAAGGATCATAATGCTAAATAATTAAATCTCTCTCTGTGGAAAGAAACCTGGGAAGATTTCAGAGCCCTTCTGTGGGTGAGGTCTCACTCCTCCTCAGAGCTGGGTCAGTGTGGGCCCACCTCCGGGGCCTCAGAAGAAAATTCTCCAGTGTGTTCTGATGTAGTTGAAACAGTCCAGAAGAGAAGAAGGGAAAAAAAACCCAAAACCCTTAAAAGTCCCAAGAAAACAAAGTTCAACTCTCAATCCCCCTCCAGAGAAAAGGAGCCTAAAGCTGGCTGAAAAGCAAGGGGTGCTGCCTCCGCTCTTGGTGCTGCAGAAGCCAAATGCAGAGCAGTGTGTGTCTGTGTCCTTGAACAACTGCTTTGAAAAGTTCCCTCAGTTTTTTTTCCTTTCTCTCCCCTCTCAGGCCCAGTTTAAAGGCACAGAAAAGGCACAAAAATAATTTCTGGACATAGAATGGAGGAGAGAGGATACACATCATAAAGTCACACCCCAAGACACCCATGTAACAGTTAACCATAAGAAGTTATTTTGAAATAATCTAAGTATTTTAATGAACTGACAGTATTGAGACACTTTCTCAGTTATCTCCTTTGTATGCATATTTTTAATAACATTTTCAGATGATAAATTATAATTAGTAAATTCTTCAGGTAGTGACCAACCTTGAAGCTTTCTCACTAGACCTGTCTGTGGAAAACTACAGATGGAGTTTTCTGAATCAAAAAAGTCTATTGCAAAAGCTGCAGAAAAAATCTTATTAAACAAAAAAACCAAAATATAGTATGAAGGGTCTCAGCAGCCTAGAAGCAAAGACAGTTCCTTTATCTCTCTTGAGATGTTGAGACCAATCAGGGAAATGATTATGTGATAATATACATCAACAAACAAGGGGACATCAAGAAGAACTGAGATGATCAAAGAATGCATTTCTGTGCACAGCTAAAGAGAATTCTGCAAGCTGTCTCACGCTTGCAAAAAGGCAAAATGCAAACTCAAGACATACAGAATAAAATTACACATGTAGTCATGGTGGCGCATTATGAAGATATACTACCTACAAAGTGAGGTGAGGACTGGGAGGTACCTAATGGCTTTAGCAGTCTTACAGAGTACCTAAATCATTACCCTTGAAAGGTGTTTATTTTCATAGAGCAAGGAGAGGTTGCAAAGAGGTGTCTGAGGATGATAGAAAAACTTGCAGTAAGTGGAGAGGAAAGGATGTAATTACACATTCATCCACTGTATAATTTCTGTGTGTGTCAGCATCTTTGATGTTATGTGCAGTTCTGGTGCCTTCATCTCAAAAAAATATAGCAGAATAGAAAAAAGCGTAGAGATAGCAGTGACAAAATGAAAAGGTGTGGAACAGCTCCTGGACCAGTAAAGACTGAATAGACTAAGTGTTCTGAGATGGGCAAAGAAATGTCTGAGGTGTTGTATGATGGAGCTGTATAAATATTCTGACTGGCACTGAGTCAGAAAAAAGAAAATAATTTTTTTTTTGTATCTTAGAAAAAAATTTAAAGCCATAATGAAACTAGCAAGTGCTATTTTTGAAACAAATTAAAATATTCACACAATATACAGGTAGACGTTTCACAGCTAGCCACAGGATACTGTAGATGCTAAAAATTTGAGAAACAAAGAAAGCTTGATCTTTTGGATCAGGAAGGCCAAGAGCTACAGACTGCTGGGTAATTAAACAGGAAAATTATTTTTCTTTCTATGCTTGTCTTTCTCTTTTGCTCTTCTGTGGACAACTGGTGCAGGTGAAAGCTGGAAACAGAGCTCACTGGCTCCATGCAGCCACTCTTACACTCTTGATTGGTTTGCACTCTTGCCTTTAGGTGATGAGACCTCTGAAATTCCTGCATCTAACAGATGCATCAGACTGGGTAAAGATGCAGTCTGATAAATGACTTACCTTAGATCTAGTCTCCCCAGAAAAGTAAGTCCAATAATATTGGGAAATGCAGTTATGTTTACTCATTTCTGACTTGACAATAAAATGATAATGCACCCTCCATAAAGTTCAATGAAATGCCAACAGCAATAAGATAATTTTAAAGGTATATGGAGCCAAATTTTGCTTCACTTTGTGGTCAGCATGATGCAGCATGATGCAGCATAGCAGAAAAAAAGCTTTTTTTTTTTTTTCTATTATTACTTCACACACCACTAAATACATATTTATCAAAGGTTTTGTTTCCTAACCTCATGTTTTCTCTGCCAAGGATAAAGCATGCAGATGAAAAATATGTCATGGAAATTACAAATGGGTGTATAGGCTATGGGGAAATGATGTATGTAATGAATTAAATCTGCAGATTAGATAGAGAATACTAATGAGTTTAAACAATATCAGATCAGGGTACTCAGATTCACCAGAATCACTGAGCCAGAGCAGGTTATGTTCTCTCATTCTTTCTCTCTCTTTCTTTTTCCTCTGCAGCCTGAACAGATTAATTGCTGGTTCAGTGCAAGGTTAATAATCACTACCAACTGCCAGATTCACTTAAGAGTTTACAGAAGAGATATTAACAACACACTGATATGGCAAAGCTTGTATCTTCTGAGAAGCTGTCTCTGCCTGGAAAAGTGAGTGCAGAAATAGGTTTAGAGAGAAAGGAGACTGGAAGGGTGACATACAGATTTCATTCTTTATTCTGAAATATTTTAGTGAAGTTATTAATATCCTGAAACATTTTCAGGAAGGTATTAATATTGAGTGGCTAATTTTGTGGAGGTACATGAATTAGAAAAGTCATAGGATTTAAGTCACAGAAGTGTGTGTGTGTGGGTTCAAATGGGGGACAGAAAGGTAAGAACTATTATGGACTGCTGAACTGCCAGAGAAGAAACATCCTAAAGAGTAGCACAGCAATAAACCACGCATAGGATGCACAAGAAAAAAAGTTCTTGTTTAGGAAGTAATATAGCACATTCTTTAAAATAATTAATTTAGAATCTGACAATTCCAAGGATAACATCCTGCAGTGATTAAGACAGACCTGTGCTTCTTCCAGACACATATCAGGGAATCTGAAACAACTCTCTGAGTGGAAAAACAAACAAACACATAAACTTCATTGTATTCCTGCTGATGCAGTCCTGTTTAGAGTAACAACTGCTGGGATGATGAAGGCTGGTACACTTTGAACAGGAGCACCTTGCTTGTCCAAGTGCAGTTTATTCAAGAACAAAGAAGACAACTGTCCTTAGCCTGCATTCTAGTTTCACATACCCACTTCCTTGACTTTGAGTAAGGGGGTGGCCCCTGCACTGGGTCAGCTGGGCAGAAAGTGATATTGGTTCCTGCTGTGCCATCATCATCAGTGTTGCCTGCCTCAGGCATTAGCCTTCATGGCTCCTGCACCGCTCTCTGCTCACCTGTCCCATCTTCAGGAGGTTACGCCATTTCTAGGACCCAATCTCCAGTCAGGATCTTCATCTTTCTGAAGCCAATTCTGCTTCTTGGAAACAATTCAGTTGGACCCCAGCTCTTCAGACCCCTGAAAGCCCCGGTCTTCCCACTTTAGTCTGTGTGCAGAAGGACAACACATGATGAGCCTTCAAATTGGTGATTCTGTCTTGTGGCCTCTGTATGATGTGGAGGACTCAAGATGTGCCACTTTTTTTGTTTTTTTTAAATCTGGCTGTTATCAAAATTTACCACCAGCCCATCCAGGTCACAGAAGAAGCAGGCTTTTGTGGGAATTCAAAAATTCACTTTTGTATGTTGACCCCCAGCACACATGCATTCAGTTAGTAACCGTCTGTTAGGACTCATAATTTAATTTAGTTTATTTATCTTGGCCTCTGAAAGCAAGTTGCACATGTAAGTACATGAGGGAGACCAGAAAATACACATTATGTCCTACAGTAATGCTCCACGATTTTGCACCACCATTGAAGACAGACCCTTTGCAGAAAAGGCTCAAAAAGACCCTCTCTTATAATTTATATAATTACATTATACCGAGATAAATTAAATCCTTCCTAAACCCATGCTCTTAGAGTTTCTTTAAGGTGAGAAAGCTTTACCAGTCTAAAAGCAGCCAGGTTTAGGCAGCTATAAGCTGAATAAAGCCCTTACTCTCACTCCAGCATAAAAGGGAACTGTGCTGCAGAAAAGTCATCTCTTTTAAATGACTTTAAAGGTACTCCTCAGCAAGGCCTCAAGAGGCTTTACACATTCTCATTTCTCCCATACTTATGACTATACCTAAAGGCAGCATTTAAGCCTGAATCAGGCTTCAACTGGGAATTTAGTAAAATGCACCTTCTTGATATATCTTTGACTGTCTCCCTTGAAGAGTGACAAATACAGGTTTTTGTTCTTCTGCCTCATCACTGAGGCTTTCACTGAATGAAAGCCATCATTGAGTGACCAATGAGTCACTGTCTCAGACAGCATCACAGACTTTTTGTGCTTCAATTCCTCCTAGCATTAGATGCAATGATGTGGAAAATAAGTACAAAAAAATTTTTTTTTAAAAAAGGTGACATTTTCCTTAAATTACTTTCTTAAGTTTCTTTTAAAGCAGAATCTGGCTCAGAGAACTAGATCTTAACATTTTGCCTTTCAGTGTTATGCTCTTCAGTTCCCAATTTTTCAGCAAGGGATTTCCTTTTGCTCTAGCAATTTAAAACACAGTAAATCTGGAGATCAAATCATGCCATGCCCAGCTTCATAACTATCTGATGAAGTCTGTTTCCAGAGAAATTATTGATTTTTTTTGTTCCTATATAAATATATGAATCTGAAAAATCAAATCAAAAAACCTAGAATTTTTTAAATTGATCTTGTTTGACCATCACTCCAGATAAGCAGGCAACATATATATATATAGCTATATTTATTTGTTATTCAGTGGCATATTTTTATCATAAACTATCATAGGCCGCCATCCACAAGCAGTTAAAATACTTTCTAATAATAATGTTGTCAAACAGTGTCTCTTTCTGAGTTTATAGCAGAATTTGCTTCCCTAGATACAGCAGCTCTGAAAACTACACCTCATGAGAGTTCAGGTTTCATGAATGCAAAGCCATCAGAGTTGCTCCCATACATACCATACCTCATTTTCCTGTGGGAAATACAGTCAGCCTTGACTCCTCTAATACAAACCAGAAAAAAATAGCAGATCTAGCTTTGACATGTCACATGGGAAAAGACTGCTTTTTTGAAAGAACCTGCCTTTCTGAGTCTGCTGTGTGACACATTGCTTCATTTCTATCCATCTTTGAGTATAAAAGGGGGCATTTTGGAATTGTTCCAACAGACACCTTGTTAAGGCTGAAAGTCCACTGTATCTCCATGAATAAGCAGTGCCCATCTGTGGGGTTGGACAAACAATACAAGCTTGCTTTTTAAATGTCCACTGTCAGTATTAGTCAACAAAGGAAGCGTGTTCAGAGTTTAGCAGAAGGTCAGCACAAAATAGTGAATTATCTCACAAAGAGTTAAATGTCTACTGAGGAATGTAATTTAGGATTGAAATTGCCCTGGATCTCTATGCAGTCTATGGACACCACTAAACACCTTCAACCCCCCTAAGATTTTAATCACCTTCTGCACAAGGTGATTCATCTTTTAATTGATCATATAGCATGCTTATTGTGGCTATGTTTCTTACTGGAGCATCTCAGGAACATAGAATTAAATCATAATTAGAAAAAATCAAATCCAAATTCCATTTCAGTGAGCACTTCACACCTATACATCTTTGGGTTATTTGAGAAATTGTACTCCTGGGATTTTTCTTTAGGAAATCCTTGCATGTAAGTTTTTTCATATGACAGTAAATCTTGTCTTTATATTATTTTGCATTTCTTTACAAATAAAATTAGTCTAAGAGCTAAATCTGCAAATTCTTGCTCGCATGTGTATTCTGTGTATTTGTCAGTTGTAGACATCTATGAAAAAGATGCATTTACATTAAACCTGAATGAAATGAATTTGAGTTTCTAGAATGCTTGTCAATATAACACCATGGTCCTGTTCAGTGTACTTCCTTAGAAAGTAAATTTACATTTCCTCAGAAAACTTCAAAGGTGAAAAATATTAAAAACATACTTCCAATATATATATAAAATACAGACAGCAAGAAGAAATACTTGTTATTCACTGTTTGTGTGTCTTTAACAACACTTTATTTTGTCATATCTCAACAATTAGTATTATCAACAATTAGTATTACTTAACCTTTATTTACTGTTTCTGTAAATCATTACTGGCAGAAAGGCAAAGTTCCAAACCAGAGTTTTAACTTACCCATTTTTCCCTTCTCTCTCCACATATTTGTAAAAATCACAAGGGAGTTAAACATTATTTTCTTGTATTTCTCTCTCATTTCATATCTTTTTCACCCAATGCTGGTGCTTAATATCTTACATTTGTTCCATGGTGAGTAAATGATCTATGATAGATTGACTTGCTAGGGCTTATTATAACCAGAGCACGTAGAGCTGTGTGAAGAAAAGGATACAATGTTCTGAAATCATAATCAATGAAAATATGACATCATGTGGTTTTCAGAATGCTTTCCCTGTTATTTGTAGATTAAGTTTTTTGTTTTATGAACAGATTATCAGTAGAGTTGAAAAGACATCGTTCAATATAGATCTCTGTCTTCATATTTGAAATTGTACATTAGGCTTTTGCTCTGGAACCAATCACTCTTTTGTTGCTTATATTACTTTATTTTCTTATTCCTAAATTCTTAATCTGTTGAGTAGTAACTTTTTGAACAGAACTTTGAAAAAGTCATAAGAGCCTGCATTAACTAGAAATACATGAACATAAAGTGAGATACAATTTAGGCCTTGATCCTGCAAGCATTTATCCACAAGATGAATTAAGATGTGTACATAAGACTGACTTGGATGGCTGTTGACTTTACTGTAATCGCTTTGATTGTCCAAGCAATTTGCAAATTTCTGCCCCCAACACTGAAAGCTGGGAATAGAATAGCCAGATGTAGCGTCAACCTGTAAAAAGATACACCTCTTTTATATATATGTGTGTGTGTGTGCATGTGTCTAAAATAAAGATTATTTAAGGTTTATCCTGATGAAACCTGAGCACCATAGACTGTCACAGAAGAATAATCAAACAGATATTTTCAAATCAGTTGGTGGTCTGGGTTTAATAAATATCTCTTTTGTCTAATCACTGCCATTGGTCACTCATCCTACTGAGTAATCAGTAATGACTGAAGAGAGATTTCTTTGGTTTTGACCAAGAAAGTGGAAAAAAACAGTCAACCAAACCTCAGCTGGTTAGGAAAAATACTTATTTACCAATGATTGCAGTGAAAATAGTGTAAAAACTTTCTTTAGTCACATTCTCAAAATGAAACTGAGCTGCTGCTCTTGTTTTGAAGTAATCCTAATTGTCAAGTTCCAAAATATTATAGCTGATATCTGTTAAAATGTGAGAAAACTTAAGACTTTTAAATCCAGGCATTTCTACTCTGGACCTGTTTGAAGTTTTATGTGTTTATATTTTTCACTGTCTTAGTCCCTCCTTGTTAACCCACCATATTAATCACTCTGCATTTGTCAAGGACGAAGCCTGGTCTGCTGCATTTGAGGGTAATCCCCAACCAAATTACCTTTCTTCACATGGAATTACCAATGCCATCTCTTGAAGACAAATGGGACTGGCAGAGTGTTGGAGGTGAGCAGCAGGCAAGAGACCCTGCTGCTACCACACATCTCCACAGAGTTAAAAGCACTCTGCATGTGGCTGTGATTGATGCTGGTACCGCCTGGGTAAATATGCTTCATAGGTAGCCAGCTTCAACAAGTTCAACAAGTGTTCTTAAAAAACACAGACCCTGCTAGGCAGAACATGGCCTCTTGAACAAGAAAAAAAATCAATACATCAAGGAACTTTCTACTGTAAATTTCAGTTTCTCATTAACCTTTTCAGTTCCAACATGACAGAAAAAGGACTGATGTAGCAATGAAATGTCAATTCAGTCTGAAATGATTCTGTTGCTGAAAACTAATTTAAGAACTCTGTCTCTCACTTTACAAAACCCCTTTATTTATATGCATAGAATCATACAATAGGTTGGGGTTGAAAGGACCTTAAAAGTTATCTAGTTCCAACCCCCCTGCCATGGGCAGGAACTATACAGCTTTTTCAGCGTCCCATCCAGCCTGCTCTTGAGCATTTCCACAGATGGCACATCCACAACTTAATATGGTCATCATATTCCACTGTCTCACCACCCTCATGGTAAATAATTTCTTTTTTATAAAAATCTAAACCTACTCTCTTTCAGTTTAAAGCCATTTCCCCTTGTACTAACACTACGTGCTCTTGTCAAAAGTCCTTTTCCAGCTGTCTTGTAGGTCCCCTTTAGGAGATAGAAGATAAGGTGTTCCCAAAGCTTTCTCATCTCCAGGCTGGACAATATCAACTCTCTCAGACTGTCTTCACAGGAGATGTGCTCCACTCCTCCAGTCATTTTCCTGTCCCTCCTCTGTACCCACTTCAGTTGGTCCATGATCTTCTTCTGTTGGGGGTTCCAGAGCTGGATGCAGCACTCCAGATGGAGTCTCATGAGAGCAGAGCAGAGGGACAGAATCCCCTCCCTCGACCTGCTGGCCACCATTCTTTTGATGCCACCTAGGAGACAATTGGCTTTCTGGGCTGTGTGTGCAAATTGCCAGCTCCTGTTGAGTTTCTCATCAATCGAAAGTTTCAAGTCCTTCTTCTCAGGGAGTCTGTCAAGTCATTCTCCTCCCAACCTACACCTGTGCTTAGGATTTCCCCAAATAATGTGTTGGACCTTGAACTTGGCCTTGTTGAACTCCATGAGGTTCCCACAGGCCCTCCAGTGTCATGATCCCTGTGTAAGATGTCACTCCAGCATGCTGGAAGCCCCAAACAGTTTTGTATTTCCAGCATTCTGGAAGCCCCAAACAGTTTTGTATTACCAGCAAACTTGATGAGGATGCACTGAATCCCACTTTACAAGTCACCAACAAATATATTAAACTGTGCCAGATCCAACATTAACCCTAGAGAAACACCATTTGTCACTGACCTCCACTTGGACTTGCAATGCAACTTGTGAGTTTGACCACCCAGCCACATTTTTTTACCCACCAAGTGGTCCATCTGTCATCCTTATCTCTCCAGTTTGGAGACAAAGATGTAATATGCCTATATAGAGATATTTAAATTGGGCCCCCAGTGAATCTGGCTTACTGACTGGAGTGTCTGGAATTCCATCTCCAGGCTCTGGGCTTTTCCCATTGCCACTGCCATCAAAGTGGTAGGATTGGGATGGATCGAGGTTCCCCTCCTTCAGTAACTAAAGTCCTCTTCAGCAGCTGGGAAAGCCCATTACTGAGGATGTTCTTCCCCTTCTCTCACAGACAGACCCCATCGGCCCCCAGAGGAGTAAGTTTCTCAAAGTGAGTCCCATGGTCTAAGCAGCTGAATCCCTGGCTGTGGCACCATACAGTACTGCAACACTTTGTTGATTTGCCTGTATTTGCATACTCTGACTTTTCTTTCTACATCAATGTAATTTGAAAAACATGTTTTAAACTGAAATGTGAAGGGGTAGTGGGAGGTGTTTAGTGGGAACAAGAGAGGAAAGGATTGACAAGGCTAGATTTTCCATTAAACTTTGCACTAGTATAGTTTTATTACTTTAACCCAGCTCTTTGCTTAATTATTCATCAAATAATGCAATACATATTTTAGTGTGTTTCAAGCAGAACTCTAGATTTCAAAATCACATTGAACTTTATATTCTGAATAATTGTAAGTGCTTTCATCTGTGACACTTGAAAATGCTGATTTATTTAGAAGTTTCTGTTCAGAATTTATGTAGGACTAAGAACATCTAATAATAACCTGGTGGTTGGTAAATGAGCACTACTGTCCCAGTGACAAAACCACTGGATTTAGCTTGATAAAATAAAAAAAAAAAAAAAAGTTCAGCAATTCCTCTGTTGCCATCATCCACTCCTGAATGTGTTCCTACTGAGTTTGTTATTGCAGTGTGGCAGATGTTGCTATACTGATTGCAAATTTCTTATTTATGCCACGTAAAATGTGCAATTTCAGGTCAGTTACTCAGATCTCAACTGAGCCAGATTTCTAAGCATGTGCTTAACCTCAAACTGACTTAGAACAATAAAAATGAGACTGCCAAAAACAAGAACTAGAGGTGGCAAGGCACTTGAGTGAACTGGGGCCTTGGAAGGAGCTAGAATTCAGCAGAAGTAGCACACTGCATTAGGGCTTCTTGTGTGATCATGACTGGGTGGCACAACATTTCCTGTATAACTCTCATAGGAAAACAATTCTGCCTATAGATACATACAAGTGATTAACCAGATTAGAGACACAAAACCAAACAACTATTGGCCCCTATTTCAATGCCAGTATTTGAAGTCTGTGGATGGAGCATGGTCATTATGGCTGGAAATAAATAATGATCAAGTGATAACACAGAGCTATACAGTGTAAGGAAAAATGTACTGTACTTTGTTATATATGTAATTTCATCCACATGAAGTTAGTGCATTGTATTTCTCATCTTTGATACATCCATGACAAACAACCTCAGGACTGTCTTCTGACAGGATATTTTATTTTTGCTGCTTTTGTTGGATTTTTACTTATTTATATATTAAGGATTTTTTTTTTTTTTGACAACCCTTTTTTCCTGAAATCCATTGTAGCAGTTATCATGTTGGGAATTTTCTAAAAAATGCCTAGAATGCAAACAGTGTCTCCCATGTAATTGTAGTTTTCTAGCTCACTCTCTGTTAAATTTTTCAATTATACTTTTTCTTAGTGCTACATTAAAAATGAGGCTCTTTCTTAGGAGTAAATACTAAGTGTTTGACATTTCTTTTCCCTTTAAATGAGGTTGCATAGTTGACTTACCAAGCAACAATTTTCAGTCTATAAATATTTTTCATTCAAAAGCATGAAAACCTTTGTCACAGTTTAACAATACAGTGAAACACATTAAAAGAAAGTCCCTACATAAAATGCTCTGCAGTTTGGCGAATAGCAAACTCTTTTGCCATGATGAAATTCCCAATGCCTCTGTACAACCATTACAAAAAAGCTGATCTTCCACCTCCTGGGCTTCCACAATTATTATAGGTGATTACACAGAAGCTGGCAGTATCTCCACAACCTTTTAAAAATAACACACTTATTTTTAAATAAATATACTAGCTGGTAAACCCACAATGAACTTTCAGAATCAGCTTTTAGCTTTTATTGCATATGCATGTGTATTTATATGTTAAGTGTAAGAAGAGTAACGGATCTTTCCTTTACTATTCCTATAAAAGATTCTTTGTGTATTTCTTTACTGCATATTATCATATTTTATCCTATTTTCTCTGTATTTGTTATGCTTATACATGGAGGACTTAATAAACAACTACCAAATGGCAAAATAATGAATAACATGGGGTAGGATACATGGAATTTATAATAACCTTGTAAAAGAACCATGCTATGCATATTGAACATATATTGAACATTTAACATAAAAACATTAATTTCAAAAGGTATTGGAAATCTGCTGTAAATATTATCAACAAGTTAGTATATGGAGCCAGAGATACAAATTTCTTGGAAAAAACTCTTCAGGTAGCTTCTTTAAGTCATCATGTTCTTCGGTTTCTCTTCCCAGCTACAATAGATTTGTCTTCCATCATTCATCCAGGGCAAATGCATTATTAGAAGATTGTCTGAGGTTAATGCTTCTCTTATTTAAAGCCTTTTACTCTGTTTCATTCCCTATATTCCCTTCACAGCTCCATGAGTATGTGATAGTACCAGCCAATCACTCAAAATGCTAGAAGTGAATACTTTAATTTTTTATGAGATATAATATTTAATTTAAGATAATAAAATACTAAATTTTACATGTGCTATGAAATCTTTTAACTGTTGCATTCATAAGCCTTATAGACTATAGGTATTCACTAAAAGCAACAAGCCTCGAATTATTCTCAGATCCTAGGCCAAGTTGCATGGACTGGCATAATCCACAATATACAACACTCGGTACCAAGTCTCCACTGAACCCTATATAATGTCCTTCTATTTCAGTATTATCTTGTGTGTATCCTACTCAAAACACATAGCATAAGACAGTGGTTGCATGACAGCAGAATAAGGTTTTCAAAGCATTCTCTCTGGACAGAGAAGGTGAGTTATGTGTGATGAAGCATAACATGAGAGTGTCTGAGCAAGTAAATTTTGCTGGGTAATGGAAGAACTTGGAGGAAGTGATCTTGTACAGTCTTTTAAAAATCATGTGTTTGTAGTGATTACTGCTACATGGTCCCCCCTGAAAAATCACTGGATATTTTCTTCTACAGCACAAGTGTTGATCCACAGTCTTTGCCCAGCAAGTTTATTTAAAATGGGTTTAAGGTGCTACTTTTCCCTGAAGTGAGCACAAAGGAGAACCTGACAAAATTTCCTAGAAGGTTAAAATGCAAACTTTGCTGGCAAGCTTTAGATCAGGAATTGGGCAAAAGTTAAAAAAAA